>CABFOS010024755.1:0-15680 GCA_900660315.1 Diretmoides pauciradiatus | reverse complement strand
CATGAGCTTTGGGTAGTGACCGAAAGAACGAGATCGCGAATACAAGCGGCTAAAATGAGTTTCCTTCGCAGGGTGGCCGGGCTCAGCCTTAGAGATAGGGTGAGGAGCTCGGACATCCGGGAGGGACTCAGAGTAGAACCGCTGCTCCTCCACGTCGAGAGGAGCCAGCTGAGGTGGTTCGGGCATCTGGTTAGGATGCCTCCCAGACGCCTCCCTGGGGAGGTCTTTCGGGCATGTCCAACCAGGAGGAGACCTCGGGGTCGACCCAGGACACGCTGGAGGGACTACATCTCTCGGCTGGCCTGGGAACGCCTTGGGATTCCCCCGGAAGAGCTGGTGGAAGTGGCGGGGGAGAGGGCTTCCTGGGCTTCCCTGCTGAAGATGCTGCCCCCGCGACCCGGACCCGGATAAAGCGGAAGACGACGAGATGAGACGAGAAGAAAAAAATGTTGCTCTGTTGTGTACAATAAAGATGTACCAATATTTACCTCATATTTAGCTTAATAAGTTACACAAATAGCTTTGGCCCTAATTTCACTGTGAATTAAATGCACAAACATTATTTAAGGTGTACACTTCAGTGAGTGTGCAGCGATGCCCAAATAATCAAAAAATTCAGTGCTATTCTCTACTTCTTCCAATGTACTATAAAAAGGAGGAGGAAAACAACCATAATAGTATTGCGGAGTGGTGCTTCTCTTGTATAAACCCCATTCGTTCTAAATGCAGTCATTCATTTAATAACCAAAAAAGGACGGGGGGTTGTGGTTGTCCATTAATCAACAATGGCAGAGCAAGCTCATTTGTATTGTTACGGAATGAAATTCTGAATTTAGGACATTGTGAAGAAATGACCCCTTTATGCATGTGGACAACCTCTGAGAGGAGGTGGGGGTAGGGCCTGTCAAAGAGGCTGATCGATGATGCTGCCTAGGATTATGAACACAGAATTAGCACATTAGGACTTGTATGATAAATAGACCGACCACCACCCAGTCCCCAAATCACCTCAAAGAGCTGCTAGATGAATTGACTGCGCCCACAGCTTAAGCTCATTTCAGTATGCTAGCGTGTGTTTGCATGTAACCCCCAGCCCAGAACATCAGGGTTATACCACTGTCCACAATGTCCAATTAGGCAGCACTGGAGCCTAAAGGGTAAGGGGTGAACCGAGTGCAATGTCACTTGAAGGTAATTGGCCAAATATACTGTGTTGATTCTTCAGTTATGGTCTGAGCATCAAGCCCTGAAACCCTATTGTTTTAGTGTTATTTTAGTGTTATTTCTTCTTCTTCTTTTTCTTCTTCTGTTTCTCTGTGAGATGGTATAGATAAAGACATTGTTTTGCTAATTAGCCTTTTCTGAAAGGTTCATAATCATTATGAAACGTGGTGTAGGTGGTGTACTAATGCTTCATATCAAGTATAAACCCTTGTTGGTTTGCTATAATTAAAGCTTCTTCTTTTTTTTACTTACTAACCTAAGGTCATAACTTTTATACGGCCCAGTCCAGTTGACACAACACTTGATAGCTATTCCTGTTCTACAAATTTCCATCAAAGGACCATCAATGTCCTCTATGTTGTCTATTCTCTATTTTTTTTGCTAATTAGCTTCTTTGTTACCTACTGTAAGGTTTTTCAACTTTTGACCACATGTTTTTGACCACACAAAGGGGACCTAAAGTGGTATACAGTATAAAAGGGCTTTGTTGGATAAAGAGTAACCGATATCGACCAGTGAACATGACACATGATTTTACAATACCTTACTGCCTTATCGTGTGACTGTCATTTTGCTTAGATACTTAAAAAGATAGAGCTAATGTTGCATTGTATGGTAACGTTAGTTAACTGCCATTAGTTCACTTGATGTAATTGGTTTTAGTATTATTTAGTATCACCAAGTCTAAAACAAACTTGAAATGTGACTTTTATGGTGTAGATACTTTTCCAATCGTATAATTTATTCTTATTTATATAAGCCGACACTGTTGTAAAATTTGTAAAAGATATTTTATGTTAGCTATTGTGGTCTTGACACCCAACATTGCCACTTGCAGCTATATTTACAAGTTGTTGTTTGACTTAATTC
The DNA here is from genome assembly GCA_900660315.1 of Diretmoides pauciradiatus. Taxonomy (NCBI): domain Eukaryota; kingdom Metazoa; phylum Chordata; class Actinopteri; order Trachichthyiformes; family Diretmidae; genus Diretmoides; species Diretmoides pauciradiatus. The sequence goes on along the minus strand of CABFOS010024755.1, from coordinate 13,586 downwards.
CAGTAGCTTGGATTGCTGAATGAGAGAGGGAGCTCATGTAATATTGTAAACTAGAATACTGTCTAGCATGAAAAAGTATTTGTCAATTGCAATTGAGAGTGTACACTGTGTCCCACGGTGGTTTAATCTGTGAATGTCCTCTCCACACATCTTTAAATACCATTAGCGATTTAACATTTATGTTGGTCAACACAGTGCTACAGTACAAAGCTACATGGTGCTGCGACTTTTCTGCTTCCAGATAAACTGTAGCCCCGGTTACTGTAATTAGATTCCTCTGTCAATCAACTGAAGAAGTCCACAACAATTGCAATCTGGCAGCCTAAGATGATCTTCAGTCAGTCTGATTTGTTGTTGTCTATGGCTGCAATAAACTTTCCTGAGATGCACAATGCTTTCAGAAGCACTGACAATGGCTCATGAGAAGAGATAGGGTACTTCAGTGCACAAAAGAGGATAACTGGCATCCCCACCTCTGACGGTGACTAAGACATTGACTAAGATAAGGCCGGAGATGCTACTGAATGTCTGTCTGTCTGTCTGTCTGTCTGTCTGTCTATCCATCCATCCATCTGTGTATCTGTCTAGCTATATACATGTATAAAAGTTTAATCAGCAGTGCAGATAACAAACATTTACTACTTGAAATATTAAATGTAATTATTCCACAGTCTCATCATTGCTATGGTATTTTTGCAAAAGTTAGGAATTATTAATGTATTTATACATGTAGATAGACCAAGTGAAAGCAATTATTTGTTTTTAAATTGTGTAATACATTTGAAATACATCCTAAACAAAAAAGATGTTACACAATAGATAAACAAATGTCCCTAATTGAGATACAGTATCAACAGGTCTGCAAAGTCTCCAGTCCACCTGACCTGTACTGTACATGGGCGGAACCCCAGACACCGGGAGAACATGCAAACCTAACACAGAAACCAAACTCCTTCTGTGCTAACCACTGAGCCACCGTGTTGTCCCTCTGTGCTCACAAGGTATTTTATATGGAATAGGTGGCCATTTTTAATAGTGTAAATCTCCATTTTCATTTCCCCAAAGGCTGAAAACATTTTGTGATTGCGCCTGTGGAAATGACAATTTCACTTTTGGTTGGTTGGTTACCAAGAAGATACCTTTTGCATCCTGCTACTCTGCTGGATCACCTTCTTGTCCACAACCTGGATAGGTTTTGTCTGGATCTGTGTGGTAGATGGCCAAACCCCAACCCCCACTCCCCTCCACTGCTCATGTCATTATGCTACTGCTCTTTGTTTGCAAAACTATACAGCTTTAACGTTTGAGCTTTTTGTATGAAGCTTTTGACATAGCGCAACTGGTACGCTGAGATGAGGAAACCGGTACATGTGCATCTGAAGTGTGGTCTCTTAACTGTATGTGTCATATATTGTCGTTTGTCCTTGTAGGACTGAATGCAGTGTAGGCGAGAATGTGTTTAGTAAGAGTGCAGACCTGTGGCACCCAGCAAGACCCCAGCTCCCCCCCACTACTGGCCCCTTCACTCTCTGTAAAGACTGAACAAAGAGAAGACCCAAACAATGGATCACTCTGAGAGCTGAATGGCTTTGCGGGTCAAGCACTAACCCCCCTCCCTCTTTGACAGAAACACAACCCACACTTGTTCTGCTGAAGAGAGGCTGACCCTCCCGGCAAAGAAATAATGAACGCAGGCTGGGCATTAAACTGATAAAACTACTGGGACTGGAATCAGTATGGCAGACAAATCACCTCTAATGGCAACAGGCTGGAGCCTGTCTTCTGTCCTGTCTCTCCCCCCTTCACTACAACTCTACTGTACACTGTCCAGGCATCCATACAGCGAGTTCATAGCTCAGGACAGCTTCAGGAGCACGTGGTAGTCATGGGTCCAGTCCTTCTTCAGTCTGATATTTATGTGTATTTCTTTTGCTGTGTTCTGTGTTTACAGCCTCAGAGGCCACTGCAGGCAGCCGACTATTGAAAATGTGTTGGAGAACTATTTGTTAGGCAAATTGACTGATCAACTGCCACTGGCTCTTCTGTTTATAAATCAACTTTCACCACACACCTCTCACACCATCAAGGTCCAACTCTGCTCTGATTTGCATGTTTCATAGTCAAATTGTGTCAAAGCGCATTTGCAAATAATTCTAATTTTATTTCTTTCCTGCAGTTTAACGGCGTAAGGAATTTCGAGTCAGGTATTTGTCAATCACATCACACATCACAACCCTTTCCTGTGATTCGCTTCGCTTTGTGGTACACATTCTGCGTACAAGACAACCCCCTCCATCTGGCGTTCTCAGGATACAGACTTCATGAATTACTATAAAATGTAATTTGACCCAGGTCTGTTCAAAGTCAACACACAGTAAGATAAGTCGAAACTTTAATGATCCCTTTTGGGTCAAATTTATAGCGATACAACCCCTCCTCGTCCTCGTCCCCCAGTTCAACTCTGCTCTTTCTTGCAATAGCCTATGCTAACTACTACTGTGTGCCAGGAGCATCAGGCATCTTTGTGACTTCCTCTCAGCTTTGTATATGGTCACCCTGCAATTGTGCTTACCGACTGCTCAAATAGTGGTTTTACAGCTCGCAGTCTCGCAGCTGAGGTCTGGAGGCATGCAAGCTGTTCGGTCTTTCACCTTCCCTCGCGGCTCCTCCCCCCAGGTCACTGGCCATACATTAGATCAAGCTAGGCCTCACGGGGTCAGGGAGCTGGTGCCAATCACACCACACGGCTGAGTATAGCAGGAGTAGGAAGAGACTATGCCTCTCTCGCTTGATTCAGTCCATGTTTGGTTACCTCATCCGCTTTACATTGTTAGTCTTACTGATTTTTCATGGCTGTTTAGAAGGCAAATGACAAAACAACATTTATCTTTAATTTAGAGACGTTTAATGTTATAGATGCACATTTCCCCACCCCAATATGGAACCAAATCGTAGCGTCTATCTTGTATTTGTAGGCTGTCATAATGTTTGCCATGAGGACCTTTACATATTGAGCTGTCTCTGCCATCCACAGACAATAACAGTACTACCTTTTTAATACTAACAGGCATGTAGAGCATATGGTAGCGTTGCCAGTGCCCAGATGGCCCGTGTGTATCTAGACCAGGATCTAGATGCTCTCCAAACACTAAGGTAGCAGTCATACGCTGTGCGGTAACTCCATGGCTCATTTGTCTGTGCTCCAGAGCCCAGAGAATTGACTGTGTGAAAGAATCATCCTCAAGTTGAATCTATTATCACCTTTCAAGCCTCTGCCAGACCCACAGCTTAAATGTCTGTTTAACCCTTTCCGTATCACTCCGCTGGATGGCATCCGCTTTTTACCGACTATTCCAGAGTCAGTGTTTTCCTTTGCCCCTCTCCAATGAGTAATTTTTTAGTGTCGAACTTGTCTCTAACCTTTTCCTACCCCCTTTGTTTGGCTTTTGTTTGGCAACAGCTGTTATCGTGGATTTTCTTTTTTTTTCTTTTTTTTGGTCAGCTGTGATTGCTCCGGGCAAAACAGGAGCAGATGGTGTTTTGCTATGCATGAATGGAGCGTTAGAGGAGTTTGGACTGAATAGGCCAAGTTTTGAATGGTGTCTACACAGCACCTGCCTCTTGTAGTGGCAGGGACATCCTAGTGGCATGATCTGTCTTGGCTTCACTGCCGTCGTAAGGGATGAAAGAAAGAAACAGAGGGGGAACCTTGTTGGGCACCGTCCATATTTATTGATTTTCCTCCGAGTCGTGGCATAATGTGGTGTACAGTCAGTTTGAGTTAATTGGATGTGACACAGCGTGCATGTGTAATCTATCACTCTGGTCTCCTGGTACACTTTATCAGTTTTGTTGCCATAGAAACATGTTGGCTCCGTAATAGCCTATATTAACAGGCTAAGTAAGTTGCAATAAAAGGCAATTTCAGAGATGGGATCTTCTGCTGAACACAAAGCCTATAAAACACTGATGAAATAAATGGGAATGCAGCAATAGGAGCGAGCAAGAAGGTTTTTACATCCTGAAACCAAACCAAGTGCAAATAAAAATAAACTTGTATCATTTCCACGCAATGATGGGACATCTGTCAACCTCTGGGGCATAATGATCTGTCACAATAAAGCAAGCTTTCTTAAATCACTGACAGCTTCCCCTGCAATGTTTTAAAGTGACTGTATAACTCAACGCAAAGTAAATGCCCCAGATGCATTCGGTCTGCTCACACACAATAACATGCTGTGCTAATCATAATAATTTGAAACAAACCAGCACCTCTCATATGCTTTCTGATGTTATTGTTACAAGTCGACAGCTGTTTTTCCCCTTAAGGTTTTTTCAGCTTCAGATGTTTGTTCCATGACCTTTCTGAAGCTGACAGTGTGTATTTATCTGCACTGTGTTACACATGCTATTGGTCTTCTCTGTACTCAAACTCCTTCAGTATATATCAGCGGGGGAAGTATAATTTAGATTTCGGATTATATTTATCTATTGACCCAGCAAAGCTTTTGCAATTCTCTATGTATGCTCCACAGTATGTATTGTATCTGTGTAAGGCGGTTAGGTCTGTCTCAAGGACTATTGTGCAAATCTAGTATAGTACTGTTCAGTATAATAACCATCTACAGATTCTTTTCTTCATCAAGTGGATTGCAAGATTGAGAAACTGTAAACATTAGGTTTCTGCAGCTCTGCTTACAGCGCATCGTGCACTTCAGTCCACTGTTGCTCAAGAATGGCTCTATTTACCAGTTTATTTTCAAGAAAGACCATTGATCAGTCTTTTACAGCAGGAAAACTTCCTCTGGAAAAGTTAAACATGTGACCAATAGATCATTGGAGCACATAGTCACAGATCGCTGATGTCTTACATATCAGGAAGGTGGTATTCACCCACAGGCTGTATCCGAATTGTGATAGTGAGCAATGCACATGCTGACAGAGGTCAAATGACTGGCAGATCAGCCTGACTCTCACAGAATTCAACAAAAGATGGGGGATAAGCCTAAAGGCTGAATCACTGTGTCGCCAAGGCAACATCATTATGGAGAAATCCAAGGATCGAGAATGTGTGTGTATGAGTTTGCATGTTCTGTGTGTGTGTGCGTGCGCGCATGTGGTTGTGAGAGACAGCGATAAAGAGAGGGAGGGGAGAGGGAACCAGAGAGTGCATGCATATGTGTATGTATGAGCCTGTGCTCACATTTTCTATTGAAATACACTTCTATTTTTGCCCTTTTAATTGAGCTTTGTCTTCACTGTGGATTTAAATTAAATCAATGTTGACGAAGAAAATGATTACCTCAATACTATTTTTTTAAATTAGAATATCAGAATGGTTGTTACGACCCCCTAGTCTAGGGGACAGCGGGGATAACATAGTCTCTAGGGGATAGAGGGGGGTAACATAAAGACTGACCAAGGAGACAGAGACTGGGTTTCCAAAGACAAAAAGATGCGTTTAATTGCCGCAAGCAGAGGATACAAGAAAAGGCAAATACCAACAGGTTGTGACTGGGGAAGCAATTGGCTTCAGGGTGAGTCAAGGCTGAATATCACAAACAAACAGGGCTACCTTAAAACAAAATTGGTTGTTTCTAACCTCAGCAAAATGAAAGACAATGGGTAGCCCTACTGTAGCTCCCTACCTGAACACAAAAACAGCATGAAAAACTGGGGCACCAAACAACCCCTACAGGCGTCCTATAACAGGTTTTGAGGCTAACACCAAACACCCAAAGAGCCACAAGGCCAAACAGCCAAACAGTTGGCCACAACTAGAACATGAGCCACAGTCTGGCAAACAAGCACACACACTCAACAGTATAACAAAGCTAGCAGGAATCAGCGAGAGAGAAGGCACAGGTGTAACCGACGAAGCTCTTACGCCGGCAGCTCCTCCCTCATTGGTCGGTCCATGGTCCACCTGAGCAGCGGCATCCTCCAATGAGCACGGCAGTAGCTCCAGACGGCCATATATGGATGCCTGTCTAGAAAACAGGAGAGGGAAACAAGGGAACACAAACCCCCCACACAGGAACCATATCCTGTTTGCAATGTTCACAACAAATGGGACAAATAGGTCTTACCCACGAGATAAGGCATCTGCTAGTACATTGTCACATCCGTTCTTGTACCTTATCTCAGGGTTGTAGTCGTGGCCCATGAGTGCCCAGCGCATGAGATGATGGTTGTGATTATACATGCGAGATAGGAAAACTAGCGGCTTGTGATCCGTGTATATCAGGCGGGCGAGTGTTGTCGACAACGCCATCAAATTGTAGATATTTGGAACTCTTGACTTAGGCTATAGTTAACAGCAGACCAGAGACGAAAAATGACTGCCAACGGAGCCTCAAAATTGTCTCTTGTAGGAACCTGTATCCTCCCTGTACACCCGTTCCAATCACACAATGACCATAAAGCCTCGATGGTGCGTATAGTTACTTACGGTCGGCCCAGGTGCAGACGAATCTGCAACCCGGTATGTGCGATGGAAGGCCTCGCTGTACAAAGGTCCCCTCTGTCTTTCTCTCCACCCTCGTTGTCTCTGACCGTGGTTCCTCCCCTCTGCAGCTGTGAGCAAGAGAATAGACTAGTAAGCGCGAGGTTAGGCTGCCACAAATTCCACACAACCAGCTAGCCGCCCGTCGGGATTGAGCTGTCACAGCGCCACACCCACTACCAACGCAATCAACTGTGTCTCAATCATTACTCACAATTGACCTGGGTAGAGCCAACCCCAGGATAGGTAACTAGAACCCTATCCCCAGGCTGGAATGACCAAGCCACAGCCTTCTCATCATAATGGCGCTTCATCGATTGTTGTGAAGTGGAGAGAGCGGCTTTTGCAACAGCGCAGGCCTGATGGAGGCACTCTCTGAACTGACTGACATAATCTAATATGTTAGACAGGGTACATGGGGTAGTAGTATAAATTGTTCCTTAAGAACTTTCAGTGGACCTCTGAGAGTGTGACCAAAACCAAGTTCGGCCGGGCTGAAACCTAATGATTCCTGCACTGCTTCTCGTGCTGCAAATAAGACCTCTCCCAGACTCAAGGCAGTACTTCCTAAGCATAGATTTTAAGGTCTGATGTCAGCGTTGCAGCACTCCCTGGGTCTCAGGATGGTATGCTCTGGACACTGCATGTCTGATACCCAAAACATTTAACACCTGTTCAAATAGCCTAGACAAAAAATGAGTGCCTTGGTCCATCTGCACTACTTAAGGCAGTCCGAAAGTACAGGAAAAATGTGGTCAAAGCCTTAATGACTACAGTAGATTTAGCGAAATGGCCTCAGTCCACTATCACATGCTCGAAAGGTTCCCCAATATGTGTATGGGACACAGAGGGGCAGGAGGAATTACCTGGTTAGGCTTCCTGGCAAACTGGCAGGTACCACAGGTACAGATTTTAACCCTGGCCAGAAGAAGTGTTTGAGTATTCGGCCGTAGGTTTTGGTTATACCCAAATGCTCAGACCACGGGTGGTTGTGTGCTAATTACAGAACGTGCTGGTGATAAACGGACGGAACCACAATCTGATAGACAACATCCCAGTTACAATCCTGTTCTGGTGCTGCTGATTTGGTCTGCCTAGTATCATGGGGTGCCCACCTACGCATCAGAATCCCATTGTCAACAAAGAATGAGTGCAGTTTACTAACTACACCCTCTGGGTCAAGGGCAGCCCCGAAACATTGGTGAGTGTAGCGTTGTTTTTGTGTGCAGTGATAGGTGCCTCCCGTGTAACAGGGAGCTGCAAAGTATCCGAGTCACTTAAATCAGAATGTACCTCTCGAATTTTAGGCTGCTTACTGGTACACTCCATAGGGTCCGATGATTGCGTCAGCGTTTCGTCGTCCGCTAAAATGGATGCAAACATAGAGTCGGACAGGTCAACGTCCTCAGGGAAGGACTGAAACGAAACATCTGACTGAGGGTCGGCATCTGGAGTGTCTACCACTTCCAACACGGGCTTCACTTTGCCCCCGGCCAGATCGTTTCCCAAACTGAAGTCAATACCTTTAATTGGCAATTAGGGTTGGACACACATTAAAGAAACCACTGATCCAGTTAGATTGCACATGCACATTGCACATGAAGTGCTGGCACAAAACCCATTTCAATACCCTGCACAATTGTGCTAGAACCACAGGAGGATTCACTAGACGAAGGCAGGACACCCGCAAGGATGAAAGGTTGCGAACTGCCAGTATCCCGTAGGATCTGGACTGCTCTCTGGTCCCTTGGGTCACCTGTCAATGAAACTAAACCCGTGAAAATAAAGGGTTTGATGCAAGGGTCAGGACCAGTCAGTACCGTAGACTGTGGGACTGTAACCGTCTTAATCAAGCTGACACCTTTTGGTTGCGTAGCTTTGTGGGCTGGCTGTGATTTACGTTTCAAGGTGAAACACTCACGTTATCACATGACCAAGCTTATGACACTAATAACATTCAGTTCCTGGGGGTGGCGCTGACCTCCTAGGTCCTGTATGCTGCGAGCCATAGTCAGTGTTTGGACCAGAAGTCCTCTGGAAGGATGCATGGCCTGTTTACCGCTGAAAACAGCTTTATGCATCAATGTAAATTCATCCGCTAACTCTGCAGCAGTCTGCCGCAGAGTAGACACTTTCTGTTCGTGGCAAGCAGTCTTTAAAGACTTCCACAAGAGCTCACGGAGGGAATCCAAATCAGAAACTTGGCTTGCTGTGCACCATTTATCAAAAAGAGTTCCCTACTCCCTGGCAAACTCAACGAAAGTCTGTGTGGTGGTCTTCCTACAATTTCTAAACCGCTGCAGACTTCGGGCACAAGCTCATAGGCAATAAGAACAGCAGCCTTAACTTTGTCATATTTAAGCCTGTCCTCCAAGGAAAGCGCTGAATAGACCTTTTGGGCTTTACCAGTTAATTTACATTGCAGAAGCGAGGGTCAGACCTCCTTTGGCCACTGCAAGGTAGCAGCAACACGCTCAAACAACGTCTATCTCGGTCTCCCGGAACGGAGGTACTAAAGCTATATGCTTAGTTATATCAAACGGTTTCAACCGAAGACCTGAGGAAGTAGGTAACCCAGAGGTTTCCGCCACCAGCAACGGCACACTAGAACTACAGTAGCCTGTAACTCTAATTGCCGCAGTTTCACCTCCTTCTCTACCTCAAGAATTGCCTGCTCTTGTTCTTGCTCTCGTTTACGAAGTTCATATTCGGCCTGGCGCTTCTGTGCCCTATCCTGAGCCTCTATCTTATGCCGGCAGCTCCTGGTTGGTCCATGGTCCACCTGAGCAGCTGCATCCTCCAATGAGCACGGCAGTAGCTCCAGACGACCATATATGGATGCCTGCCTAGAAAACAGGAGGCGGAAAACAGAGAAGAAACAAACAGCGAACACAAAGACCACACACAGGAACGTAACAATGGTTGTACAAGGTTATAATCATAACCTTTATACTAGCCCCACTAAATCACTATTAACTTTGCTCTGGGGCATCATATTGTTGTAACCATGGCACTGCTTTAATCCGGCAGGTCAAAAGTTCTCTAAACAAAGGTTACCATTGGTCAGGGACATCAACAATCCATTTTCTCAAGTCTAGCCAGCAAACAGGGAAGCCAGCAGCACCCTAAACAAAGTTCACTATTCAACTCAGAGGTCAATAGTTCTCTCAACAAAGCTCACCATTGGATTGCAAGGTCAAGAATTCCTTAAACACGGTCCGCCAACAGACTTGATGGTTACCTATAAATAAAGCTTTCCACTGGACTCGTAGGGTCAACTGTCTCCGCTCTTCCCTGGACCAGGTGTCATCAGTCAATGGGTGGATTTTTGTTTTTAGGAGACCCATTTTTGAGTGTGGCAGATCCTACATCCCTATGGCTTAAGTCCAGACTCTGGGATTGGCTGCAGCGTGGGTCTGATGGTCAGACGGTCAGCGCCAGCAGGGCTTTTGTTAGGCCCATATTGTATCTGTGCATTGAACAGGAAAATGAACAAAAGGACCCAATAAATCATTCAAATACAGCATCAACATCTGACTCCTTGGTCATCCTCGACATACTGCTGAGCAACTGACCTCAGTGGGGAGGAGGAGGACAATTAGGTCACCTCATGATTGCATTACTCAAATGACACATTACTGTCATTGTGCCCTTTATGCATTTCATCAGCAGTACTTAATGATGAGGGCAGATAGTATTGAGCAATATCGTGCGTGTTATTGATTATTTCATGCTTGTATTGTATATACCAGAGCACACAGTGACACTGGGAGGAAGCTGTTTATCAAGCGGATACCACAGTTCATAAGCCTATTGCATAAAGCAGGTGAAATATATTTATTCAACTATTCAAATTGATCCAGTCCCCATTATGGAGGAGCAGTGTATTCTCCTCAGAAATGATGTGTTGTGTGTATAGCAGTGTTTTGAAAATATCTGTAACCTTTTTATTGTAGAGTCCCTAACTCCAACCCTGGCTGTGAGATATTTGTACACACAGTGACCGCAGTACTGAGGGGTTATGGAATAACAAGGAGCCCCATGCATTATTAATGGGCTCTGCTGTGAATCTGTTCAGAATAATAACAGCTATTTCCCAGAGCCTCATTACTGTGTTTTTAAAGCATGTGTTTGGTATCCATGGACACTCTAGTCTTACATTCTCTCTCTCCCCCCCCTCCCCCCGTATTGAGATTCAGGTCATGTGTGGCACTTGCTGTTTTTAATTTTCATTTCATCATAAGCGCTTTAAGACTGTTGCCAGAGCTTATTTGCAGTTTTCCTGCAGACCTCTTCACTCGGGCTTCTGACAGGACAGATGCTGCAATTAATCACGGCAGAGAAACGGGCATCGTTTCCACACTGAGCTGAGGAGCCAATCACCACAGCAGCAGGCCTCACCCAATATCAGAAATGCTTTCCTCAAACTAATTGAAAACAAACCACAATTTGAAATCTCTATCAAGCCACTATCACGTGTGCACAGGAGCAGATTCTCATTCCTAATTTGTAACCAACATTAGCCTGTGTTTAAATGTCTCAGCTGCATTGGAGAGAAGGACCTTCTCTGGGCCGGTGGATTCACAGCCTATTGTGGAGATATGATAATTATTGTTTGCCTGCCTTCCCTCCCCCACTCACTATATTATTCAAGGGAGCGCAGTAAACCCCTGGGGATGTCTTGGAAATGAAGTGATTTTGAAGGTAGTAAGAAAGAGGCAGAATCCAAACCACCGGTGTGTGAGAAGGGGACTGTTATTGAGACAAGTACCAGTTACATGCTGACCTTGTCCAGTCTCAACACTGTATTTACACACAGTTACAATGGACTTCCAACCAAATCACTGAGAAACAGTACATACTATAATAATGCCAACATGGACGGTCATATATCCCTGCAAAGTGTTTTTCTTTTCTTCCTTTTATAGAATTACTCCATAGAAAACATACAAACGTCTCTTTTTATATCTTGTAAAGAACTGAGTGCTGTGAATATTTCTCAATGTATTGATCTTTATTTCCAATAGCTAACAAGGAGACATGAAGAAATACTTCATAGAAATTATGGCTAATATAGTCTTTGAAATGAACCAGTTCCTTGAAATAAATACTCGTGATTGTTATTTTAATTTTGAACAAAGAGACACAAAGAAATATATAATACTTCATACAAAATTATGGCTACTATCATATTAGTGATGGAATGTCTCTGGGTTTGTCTTCATGGCCGAGCAAAACTCAAAATGTTAAATTACTGTTCCTATTAAGAGCTGAAAACAAGTTTTCAAGAGTTTCATACCGATATGCATTTATTCTATAGACAATTTTCAAAAGCAGTCGGTTTGTAAGCAAAATACAAACAAAATGAATTGCTGTTATTGTAACTCATAAAAAAAGTATAAAAGAGCAGAAATGCACTATGTGATATAGCAATCCACAGGTCGTTTACCAATGTTTTAATTAAAGCCTCACATATTAAAACTTTACAACAGGTGATATGAAAAATGTACAACATTTTCTTTTTTCAGGGATTTCTGTACATCCGGCAAAAAATACCTCCAATGCCTTTTTAGTTGGCTTTGACAGTGCAACAAACTGGCTCTCCTCGCTTTCTTTTTCCTTTTTTGAAGCAATTACGGTATCAAGGAGCAGTGTAAAAATACATCAATCATGAAACCATCTGCCTTGATCCTGAAATTTGCATTTACAGTAAAATATCCCCTTTGTTTCACAAAATAAAAACATAATTTAATTGTTAAACATCTGGAGTAAAAACAAATACATAAAAGGAGGATTTTTTTTGGGTGCCAGTTACACGTTTTTGAGCAAATTATCTCGAGGGTATATTACTGGATAAAGGAGGTCTGATGTCTCCCCCACTCTACAAAACATGTACAGCAGATTACAGCTACAGTATGATGACGTGATGACATAAATGATTTATGGCAGTTTATGTCTCAGTCTGTTTAGTTCTTCATCCAGAGATCTACATCCCAAGACCTCTTTTCAGTTCCCCTTATTCCTAAAAACACGTCTGCCTTCATGAAACGGGTTGAATGCGCTCAAATATCACTTGGCCTTAAACGTGTGATGATTTGATCGACGTTTTCCCTCAGGCCATTGTTGCACAGTTACATCTGCAATGATGGGTGAAAGAGAACGGTTGACGTAAAGAAAGACTCACAATATACTGGCCAGTGTGGGAACAGAGATTGATGTGTGAGTTACTGGTTTCCAGCATGGTACCTGTGAGTCATTCAGTTCAGGTGCTCTTTGTAAGAGGCGAGATCTAATAAAAATCCTTTTGTTGAAATGCATTCAAAATGTCCATTCGCTGGGCTGAACTGCCAAATCTGACCTCATAAATAAAGCTTTACTGTTAAATAAAACAGTGAAAGACACGTGTCTTTCAACATACTGTGTGCCCAGAGTCAGTTTTTAATTGACAATTGAAACATCCAACAAACAAACAAATAAACAATCACTGGGCACTCGCCCACAGTCTTCTCTCATAGCTCAGCCTATTTCATAGACAAAAATCCAGCTAACGTGTTTGCCCCCTGTACACGTGTGCATATCCGTCTATAACAATGGACACGTTCTTTGTATAACATTCTAATTCTTACACACTTCTTAAGTGCAACTTTGAAAAGCAACATGGAATGATGCTTTTATTCTATTCCTGTTCTTTAAGATAGGATTTCCATTTGGCTCAGTAGATGCTGACCTGGGACAGGGCGTGGGCCTGGATTTGGGAGGGGTGGGGTTGCTGTTGTTGGGCAGGCTGGGGGCTGCCAAGGGAGGCAGAGCCACCCACTGAATGGGGTGTACCAGGGGAATGCTGGGGAGGGGAACACTGGGACTGATGCTGCTGCTGCTGTTGCTGCTGCTGCTGTTGTTGTTGCTGCTGCTGCTGCTGTTGCTGCTGCTGCTGGAGATGTTGAATTGCATGCTGCTGCACTGGTTGCATGGGCGGGCTCATCTGAGACACTGCTGTGGACTGGGCTCCTGCCACCATGGCCCCTCCAGCACCCATCTGGCCAAGCAACTGTGGTGGCAGCCCAGACGACATGTTCTGGTG
>CABFOS010024754.1:0-13056 GCA_900660315.1 Diretmoides pauciradiatus | reverse complement strand
ATAGATAAATAAATAAATAAATAAATAAATAAATAAATAAATAAATAAATAAATAAATAAATAAATAAATAAATAAATAAATAAATAAATAAATAAAAAAAATAAAATTGAAAACAAACAAACAACAACTGACAAATAAGAAGCAGAAAGCAAAAGAAAGAAGAGAAACAAAAAGCACAAAATTCTTACCGGGTACAAGGAACTTTGAAATGGTTCTTTGGTTGATTTGATGAAGTACTTTTTTAATTTTATTTTTAATTTTTTTTAAATTTTCTTTGTTAATTTCTGTTCATTATATGTTATATCCCTTCTTGAACACATTATTATTTTTTCCTATTGTACCTTTTTTTTCTTGAGATAAAGACTATTGTTTTTTTTACTGTGTTCGAGATAAATAAAACAAACAAAACAAGCAAACACACAAAACAAAGCAGTAAATAAATCTAAAGAGAAGCCAATATGTCTGATGGGGTCAAGTGTGCACATGCAAGTATAATGACATGTCCACTTCTTTTTCAGAGAGAGAGAGAGAGAGAGAGAGAGAGAGAGAGATAGTGAGGAGTCATCGAGGGAAGCTGAGAAAGTGGAAATTGATCAACAGTTAGGTGTCATTTTCAGGTAATTAAAATGTCAAACTTGAAATGTTACAAATCTAGCTTTGGGACAGCTATGAGAGTAATTTGAAAAAGCTTCCACATGACAGAAAAAAATAAATCAAATGCTTATCGAAATGACATATATAGTACTTGTGGTGCATATTAAATCTGAGTTTCCCAGCACACAACATGATGTCTTAATAAAGCAATACAAAATACCTGGAGAAGACCTGCAAGGCTGCAGCCTGTGTAAAACTGCCTATATCTCAAGGTCTAAATGCTTGCCTTATTGCCTAGCGTTGCATTTTTCCAGATTCTCCACCGTTTACAGCATACGTCTGATCTTGTCAGAGGCATTATTTAGACTAGAGCCTTCTGTCAGCCGGTATGTCTGAGAGGATTAAAATCTCCCAAACTGTAATCATTTTGTCGGCCCAAAACCCATAGTTACTGGCTCACACAAACCCTGCCTGGAAGCAAAACCTACAGTAAATGATCTTCAGTGAAAGTAATGCCCTCTGTGGCAATAGTTTGTTCCATCTCATCCCCCCCACAAAGAAAGCACTTGACATCTGCGATAGATCACACACATTGTGAGGATCTGTATGTCTAGACTTCAAAGAAAGTCACATGTTGTGGTACAGCAATTTGTTGTGACAAAATGCAAAGAAAATGTCTCATTGTGAGTCAAGGCAATTTCAACCTCATCTCTGAGGACTCTTTCTTCCTAATGATCAGTGGCTTCACTGGAGTTGGCAGATTACTGATGCAACATTCCATTAATCCCTTACACGTATGAAGTCAGTTTGTGAGTACATCCACTAAATGCCTCAGCTTGTCTCAGATAGCAAGGGCCTTACTGTACCTTACGCACCTTTCCCTGGAGCTAGAATTCTCCACAAAATCTGACAATTGATGATCCAAACGCATAATGAACACGGGACGTATTTGCAGCAGGGCACAGCGAGTGACCTCGGAAAGAAACTGTAGGGCTCCTGCATTAATTTGACATAACACACTGTAAGATGCTCAGAGCATTTGAGGACTGCCAAGAGAGGATGTCGAAAACCCTATGCACAATGGTATATTATCAAGTCATTATTTCTTTGAATAATTCAAGTCCAGATGTGAATAAAATAAAATAGGTTCAGCAAATAAAAGCTCTTAATCCACAGTTCAGAAAAAACAGCTTTGTCAGAGAGCAATTTGCTCTCATAGGAAAGTGAAATAAATATATATTGGGCTCAGATCTGCCTCAGAGAAAATAAAAATGACTGAATTGATGGAATCACTTCAACAGTAATTTACAAAACTGCATTTCAAAATAAAACCAGACTAGAAATTAGAGTGGTACCCTGAGAAGAAATGATGTCAGAGAGGAGCACAAGGTGTTGTTACACATGAGAGTTTCTTACCAGGGGAGGGACACCTCAGGGCTCTATTCCTCTCGGCAATCTCATCGCTAAACATGAAGATGCTGCCGGGGGAGGAAAAACAGCAGAATGAACTGGCCCTGCTCTCGCCTCAGCCAATCTATGAAACCCAGCCTGCTCTCTGCCCGCTATGCAATTACACACAACCTGTTGAGTGTTGTCCCGGGAAAGCGGCCGGCGAGTCACTGGAGAATTAATGAAATGCCAAGATGGAGGGAGAGAAATTGCCTGTATAACCTATCCTCAAGGTGCCCTTGTGGTATTTCCAAGAATAAGTCACACGAGCGGAGAATACAGCAGGGCTGGTCGCACACTGGAAGAGAAAAGTCCTGCTCGCCTCCACCTCGATGTCCACTTTTTACTACACCTGGCTTCTGTGGAAACGAGAGCAATCATCGACTTGCTTTCTCGCTGCCAAAGAAACAACCATCCTTAAAGGTTACAGACATGAAGAGATATAATTGCATGGCTCAGTGTCAACCTTCTCTCTTAAACAGAACTCATTATACCCTGGGGAAAAGGTGAATTGTTAACCTCTCATGGACAACCACTTCTTGAAATTCCACTAAAGATCATGTTCCAGTAACCAGCAATATTTCAGATCCACAACCAGAAGTCCTGAAAGGTGTTTTGTGCCTGTGTTGCTCCCAAATGGACAAACAATACAGTATAATGGGTTTTCCCCCCCTTTTACCTGACAACGCTCCCGCTGGCATCCGGGTCTCTGGCATTGACCATCCCTATGACTGTGTTGATGGGGGCGTTCTCGTTCACCTCCAGGATGTACGTGGGTTTGGAGAAGACAGGAGGCTCGTCGGAGTCCTCCACCGTAACCTTCACCGTGGCTGTGTCTTTGAAAGGCCCGCCGCTGTTGGGCTCGAAGCGGAGGTTGGTGGCTTCGACTTTCAGAGTGTAGGCTCGCTTGGTCTCGAAGTCTAAAGGCTGTAGAGGGGGGGGGGTCAAAGAGAGCAAAGGAAGCGTCCATAACCTGAATAGTCAACAACTAGTTCATCGCTCAACAAAGAAGTGTTAATGTTTTGTCTAGATAGGTGGAGGTTACGCACATCAACTCATTACCTTCTCAGGCAGGTGCTGGATCCAAAAATGGTATATAGATAAAAGCAAGGAAGGTCCGCACACTGAGGCTCCTTTTGTTTGTGAATTTATTTACTGATGTAACGTTCACTGTTGTAACGTTCACTGATGTAACGTCGATGTAACATTTCAAGCAGTCAAGCTCTGAGGAAGAGTTTGACTGCTTGAAATGTTACATCAGTGAATACATTCACACAAAAAGGAGCCTCAGTGTGCGGAACTTTGCTGTTAATGTTTTGTCTGTCAGAAAAAAAGGAATATTTTCTCCTATTGGTTTGAATTGAATCCAGACTTGATGACCCAGACCCATTGAGAGCCATTTGAATTACCGTATTACCAATAACCCCAACTTTACCTCGGGGGATACGTGTGTGGCTGTAATAACATCTCACTTTGTTCTGGAAACCTGACACAGCTGCAGATAGAATTTATCTAATAGTATCAGGAACACAGATTGATTTAAATTTGCTAATCGATTGTAATGACTGTAATTTTCTTTTGTTTGTGCAACCTGAAAATATTGTTTTTCAGCCCTTTTGTCACCATGAAAGAGCACAATTCCTCCTGCTAATACTCTGTGACAGCAGAGCTTAGAGCTTTCATATTGCCATCATAATCAGCCTACATAAAATGAATGACAACAAGTGCGTATTCAAGACTATCATTCCTCACAAAGAAATAACATTTTGTACAGGAGATTTTGTTCTGTAAATGACACATGGCTTTAATTGCTACACAGTATTTCTTTAACCTACGGCTCATCATTAATATTTGCAAAATGTAAAAAATGTCAAAATTTTATTCTCTTGGCATCTCGGAGGACACCCCAGACTGTCACAATTTCATTCTGAATCACCTCTGGTCGCTCTCATACTACTAGAATAATGGGATCAAGTCACTTCCATGCTCCATAACCAGGATTTATAGGGAAATCAAAACTGGGCCTCGTCGCTTGAGGGGATAAGAGCTGGCTTGGGGAGGGGAGCTACGAGGAAAAGAGATGAACAAAAAGAGAAATGTATTCAGTTAGACAGGGTGGAATGGTCCCTACGGTCAGCCCGGGCCAGTACCGGGGACTCTGGGGTCGGTCGCGAGGCGGCGGCGGCAGCTGTGGGGAAGGGGACACGACTCAAGGCTTTGACTTCCATACTCCTGGCATCAGAGTACCAGCAGAGAGCCTGAAGCCCCTGCAGCCTCTCCAAGCCCCACTCCTCCACGGTCGGAGGAGAAGCTATTTGGAGCACTTTCATTATTACCCCCTCCTTCTGCTCCCCCACATCCCACCGTTTCTCTCCCCCTCTCTCTCTCACTCTCTCTATCTTCTTTCCGTCTGTGCTGAGAACGCAGCAGAGAGAGCGGCTGGACCTTGAGCCAGCATGTGCGCCGAAGGATTCCACTTTAACACTGAGGGTAGTGGAGATAGAGAGCCGACACAAGGTTGTGGCTGGATAATCAAAATGGTGACATGGAAATGGAGAGAATCCCTTAGTTTTGATGAGAATTATTATTGAAACCAAAAGAGGGAAAATGAATTGCTAGCCAGCAGAGGTGAAAGTATCAGTTACAAGTAGAGAAACACTCATTTTCTAAGCACTGAGACTGAATATTTCTTGTAATTGTGTTTACTTTTAATGAATATATTCTTTACTGTATGTATTTACGCTGTTTACTTATTAAAATTGTACTTTTAGACATTAGTGGGGTGAGTATAATGAGGTCTGGCATTTACATCCGCAACAACATGGCTAATATATTCTTCTTTTTTTGCGGGAGGAATAATTATATTGAAAGCTCTTTTTTACGTTTACTTCAGTAATTACATAGCCAAGTACTCTTAAGTCCATTTTAATGAATACAGTGTAATTATATAGCAGTACTTTTAACTTATCACAATATTTTCTGTATCATTTCCGCCTCTGACAGCATGTAGACGATTATTGTTTCCAGTGTCCAAACAGAGGGGGGAAAGAGGCTGCGGTCACATCCCCCCGTAATTAATTACAAAAACCTTCTTCATTGTGTGTAAAGGAAAATAAGATAAACTATTTGCTTTGCCTGTGTGCCTCGTTAGAATGCGCACGACGGTGTCAGTTTCACAGTGCACATGATCAATTACAAAATCCAAAACTTTCAAGCTTCCCTGGTGTACCACGCTGCTATTAAAAATATATATCTTGCCTAATATTTTAACCATGGGATCAGAGGAGCGTTTTGTTGACCCGCTCAAATTATTAATTAATTCAACTCAAGTAATCCAGAGAGAGTCACTTTGATTTTCATCATTATGCACAGTGGTGCTGTTATACAGCTGCTGGACTGAGGGTTTCATGTGTGCAAAAGGAAAACAGCTGCACAACCAGTTTATATGTTCTCCTGTTTCCCCTATAGACCATGGTTTTAAATCCCACGTTACACAAACCCCGGCGCAATATAATGCAGCATTTTAAAAGAGGGGACAATGGAATTACAAACAGAAAGATATATATTTTTTGTTTCTCCTGTGTTAACACCCCCCCCCCCCTCGCCACAGCCCAACTGTGTCATTCTTTGGTCTCCTACAAGCCTTAGCATCAAATCAGTATGTATATACAGGCCATTTAGAGACATCAAAGTTCAGCGTTGGCTGCCGGGGTGAAAGCTCAGCATCCCTCGACAGGCCTGGGGGCTGGCAGATAAAAAGCTTAAAATCCAAACAACAACAAAAAATATCTCCCCTGGCTCATGCCTCTCCAGTCTCAGTCAGATCAATATTTTCTAACCTTGCCGCAAAGGATCTTTAATAATTTGAATTCTGTGTCAGATGGCAGTTTATAGATCAGCTGTTTATGGGTACGGGGTGTGTTGGTGAAACAGAAACTCTAAATCTTTTTTTTCGTTTTTACACCAGTCAAGATATAAAACAGAGAAGCACAACAACTGCTTCCTCATTTTAACTGGAGATACTGCAGGGATGCAAAAGCAGTTGTGCAGATTGAAAGCATGATGACTTTCTGCTTTCATTAAACATTATCCTCTACTGTAGCTTGCATGTACAGTTAGTGACGCAGGTGATCCAGGACTGCGGAGAGAAAGTGAGTAGACATGGGCAAGGCGCTCCCCGGGACGCGGAAGTGGAGGTTGCCTAAAAGACTAACACATTTGACATTTGCTTTGTCAACAGTTAGATTTTATGACTGTGTGTTGAGTTTGTTCGCCAGCGCTCGTGTTTTCTTTAGTGGCGGTGAATTTTAGTCCCAGCAGATTGCCTCGGCTCTTATACATTCCACCTCCCACGCAGTTCAGTGTTCACAGTTTGACAAAGTCACACAAGATGTCCTTGGGGTAATGTCATTTTGCATCAGAACACAAAGGCACTCCACCACTTGAGTAATGTATAGCTTCCCTCTACAGACACTGAACCAACCATGACTCAAGATTTAGGATCACACATCCATCAATCATGTGTATGATTCAATATATGCAAACATCTTCTATCTAGGAGAGAATATATAGACTCCGTACACAGAATACATGCATATATAAATAGCATGTGCTTAGCTGTCTTTGATACCCTACTGTGAAATCTCAATTTGATTTCACAGAGATGTCCTTGAGATGCAGCTGTGCCTAAACTTGCTTGCAGGTCACAGCGTTATTAAAATGCAATGGAGTTCTCAAATGTAAATTTCACATGCGCTTCAGTGTTGAGCAAAATATAGGATTGATAGGATGTCTAGAGGCAAGTACTGATATCCAGGCCCAAACCGATGCAGCTGTTATTATGGCAAAAATATTGGCGCTGCGTGTCTAGAAATATATTACATTGTGTGAAATTGTAGTTGTCATTGAGATCCTGGAATAATTATCCTATCTGCGGCCAAGTATAGAATATGAGTCACTGCCGCTGTCATAATTACCTGATGAAAACAATGCTACTGATTTTAACACTTCCCAAACCGACATTATATCGGCTTTATGAGGTGATGTTCGCCTCAAGGTTATAGACAAGTTGTTTTTTTTGACAGGAATATTGCCAGTTTGTTTCTTCTTCACCTGGGAATATTTTGATGAACAAATTTAATGACATTTTTTTTATATTTCCCCTCCTCCTCCCTGAGCAACTATTGTCAATGCACCCTTGAGCAAGGCAATTAACCCGCAACTGCACCAGTGGAGTTGTTCCGGGAGGCCAGCGGCAGAAGACTTGGATTACACCAGGCAACTCTCAGACATGGATGTGTAAGTGAGTAGCAGTGTGTGTACTACAACACACGGCATCGGGTTTCCTCTCCGTTCATCCATCTATGCTGGAGGTAAAGTGAGTATCAGCAGAATCTAACACAACCTAAGCTAAAAGGAGGGCTGAGCATTTACAGTAGGCAAACAAGTTGCACTGAGCTGAGACAGTTCAAGCTACGTAATCATTTGATGTAAAAATACACCCGGGGTGTTCTGGGTATTTTTCAGTTATATCTCGCTGCCGTTTGGAGCCGCCAACGTACAAAGTAATTGTGGGTCAAAGATAGAGAGAAAGAGAAGAGAAAAATGGGACTAAGAGAGAGCTTCAGACAGAATCCCCGTCTCACCTTCTTCAGTCGGAGAATCCCTTCTTGAGTCTGTGTGTCCGAATAAATCTCAAACACGCCCCGGTCATCTCCTTCGATGATGTTGTATGTTGACTTGGCGTTCTCGCCGATGTCCCTATCGTTTGCCTTCACCTTGCCACCCGCCTTCCCTATCGGAAGGTCCTCAGGGATCACAAACTCATACAGGCCTGGGAAGATACAAACATCTCTTTTCAGCATATGATAGCACTGCATCATTGTTAGACAGTTCCTAAACTTGGGGCAGTTAAAAGAACGAGTTTCCATATTGGTGAAAGGTGTTCAATAAAAGTCACTTTTCCCCATTACGGCAAATCAGGGAATCGGTTATTTAATTGTATTTGACTCTCCTCTTCACTTGAAAGGAGACGTTCAAGGGCTTACTTTTAGAGAACTTTGGCGGGTTATCATTGATGTCTGTCAGTGTGACGGTGACAGTCGTGGTCCCGGACAAGCCACCCATGTGACCTCCCATATCCTTGGCCTGGATGACCACCAGATACTCCTCCCTCATCTCTCGATCCATCCCGTGTAGAGCGATCTTGATTGTCGCTGGAGGAGACAGTTCAGACTACATTAATCCAAATAAATGCCAAAGTGTAAACATAAGTAATGCACTCAGCACATCATGGTAATGGTATGTGTCAGTATTCATAAGCAAGCGCAACCAAACGCAAGGCAAACAGTGACCTTCACAACAACCTCACTGTCCTTTTACAGATTCTCTATGAATGATGCAACCTCTGTAGAGAACAGACATTATTTGGTATCGTGACTTGACGAAGCAAGGACTCCATAGCAAAATGCAAGTCCTTTCAAATGCTTTTATTTTCTGAAAGAAACTAGGATCTGTGTGACCATCAAGATGGCAGAGCGGGCACGACTGAGCCGGGCTCTGGCATTGCAAATCAGCTGTGTTTGTTTTTGAATGTGTTGTTCCGCCGTCTGCAGTCATTTGTATTCTGATTGAGTGTGAATTATGCTGTCTGTCTTGTATAATCTTGAATATTGTATGCAGAATGGACCTTGTTGACTGTACCACTGCGCTGAATATAAAAAGGGCTCAGCATCGGCATATACGGATAATCCACTCAGGAAACAGAGGCCCGCAGGATCATCAAATGAATATAAAACCCCTCATGAAAGCCAGGCTTTGGCATGACACCCTGCCTTGGTCCTGAGCTGCCTCAGACAATGAGAATCTGCTCGGATGTGATGAAAAAACATGGGAGGGGTTAGGATGTTGACTGTGCTCGCATTTTCTATTCTTGGGATGGATGTTTCTTGGGGGGGGGGGAGTACAATTTTTCGGTCAGGCCTGTTTTCAGAGGTCATATGCAACAGTGCTAATCAAAGGATTTAGGAATGTGAAAGGGAAGAGTTGGCTACCTTTAACAAAACAGCCACATGGCCTCACTGGGAGACATGGCTTATATTTAAATAAGGGTCAGTGACCTAGACCTAATGACCTGCAGCACACAGTACAATTTCTTTGCTTTTGTATTGACGTTGTCGTTTTATGGTTTTGCTAGTAATGATGATTTTGGGGTTTTTTTCTCCATCCTTTCCAGCCATTAGTTTTTACTAGTTTACTATTTACTCTTTCCCAAAGTCTATAAATTATTCAGGTCAAGAGAATAATGATTGAACACCTGCCCTTGACAAAAAAACATTGAATTTGCTGACCATGGGATCAGCACCATAATTCGATTCTGGACCAGTTGGGCACATTGGTGCCGTTACAGCACCATGACTTATTTCCTCCTGCAAAATATGTCTCAAGCTTGGAATTTACAGACCTTGCTGACGGCCCAGTCTGAATTCTTGATGTGTGTGGTAGGTTTCCACCCTGCAATGTGTCTATGCGCATGGTTAACCCTTCAAAATAAGAATAATGCATGTGTTGCAAGGGATTTTTATACTCAGCATCAATACATTTACATGGCCACAGTTGTTCCACTAGAAGCTCAGAATCGGCCTTTGAATGTTGTCAAGGGTTTCTACAAATATGGGCAGATTTATTGATTACAAAACTACCCATCGAAAATTCCAATATATAAGTTGCAAAGTTCTAGCCAGTGCAGTACATCTACTAGCCAAAGATGATGAGGTGTCAAGATGGACCGAAAGTTTCTTGAGTTTGGGAAAAGTTATGTGACTAGTAAAGTCTTATCCTTTGTTGGATTCTTTTTACTGTTTTGATGAAATCTAGCAAAACAAACATGGATGTGCATGCGAAGCTGCAGTCATTGCCTTTAACTTTGTTATCATCAGAGGCATTCTTAGCCGGTATGTGGTAAATTGTAGGTAGCATGTTTTGACGTATTGCCATGATCTATTTGGTAATTTGTGTTTTGATTCGTTGGTGGTGACAGCTTCAGTTAGCTTGTGACATTTTCTCCAGCAATAGAACCTCTCCGACTATTACCGTTTCTCTTGGTGTCTGAGAATCTGTGTGAATAGAAACGCTTTACCCACATCAATACAGCTAGTCATAAACACTTCCCCATCAAAATACTTCCCCGTCTCACTTTGACTTTATATTTAAATCATTTTAATTTCTCTGGTGCAATGGCATTCTGGAAGGACCAGGTAAGCAGTCAACATCTAACAGCATTCTCATTCAACCAGAGGTCACATTACAGAATAGTTGAGTGAAGGAGTGAGTTATTCTGCCCAGAATCAAGTGAAATGTTAGTAGAAAAGGCATTTGGTGCGTTTTTATCTTTGCATATGCATTAGCTGTATAATAAAGGCTTTTTAACTTTTTCACCACAAGAGTGCCTTGGCTGCTTCTTCTTTGTCATCTACTGAAATGTCAGTAGCTTCAGTACCAAACATTGTGAAATAATATTACAATGGAAAACTCATTTAAAAAGGTAGTGAATTATAGATTCCCTCCTAAAGACCTGTGTAGGTGGAAACATGCATACGCAGATACGCTGCACACCACCTACTTTATGTGTATATTTAGTGTTAATCACAAACAGTGGTGGATTTGTGTTCAAGCCTAATCGAATATCCACACTGTTGAAAGACAACAGCAATGAAGGTGCTGTTCTGAGGTGTGCATGCATCAGAAAATGAGGTCAGAATATCAACATGACTACTACTTTCTCACTTAATTGAGTATCATCTAAAAAAATATGCATGCAGTTTATTCTGCAATAATAACCCAAGCGTGAGATGTACAGTAGGTTAACCCATGTGTATTTCCAACCGCAATTATCCTAATTGTGAAGCTCTGTTTCAACATATTAACAGTCAAGGGAAAACACAGGTGTATATACTTAGTAGTATACTCCTGTATATGTAAGGCCGCTGCTCTTCCCATTGCAAATTCATCAACAGTCTGAATTCAAGCTTTGACTCACACACACACACACGATGCACACGCACGCACGCACACACACACACTTTAGTCATCCTGTGAGAAGCAGTACTCTCATCTGTGTTGATCATTGTTAATTATTCAAATTAATTCCTAATCACTGAAAAGGGAGGATAGACAAACACTCATTTCCATAGATATTTGCCTCAACTTTTTTTTCCACCAACCATTAACCAAGAGATGAATTGGGGCATGATGTTTATTTATTTATTGAACGCTTTTCATTTCCAACACGGCGTTGTAAGTGTCAAATGCATTCTAATCGTTGTTTTCCCCTTACCTTTTATTTTTCATTAACATTCATTAAAACATCTGGCTCACTTGAATGAGCCATCTGCATGTGCTCCGTAATCACACAAAGCATGCATGCTAATCCTGAAATTGTCCGTTCAGTGCATTTTCTAAGGCCGCTTTTCTGTCGCAGATGGCTACCGATTGTACGGCACTGAGAGTGAGTCCAATTTCTATGTGTTGAAATAAGTGTTCATCCTAATTATGTACATAAATTTTGAGACTCACTTTCTCGAAGCTTGTTTATTGTGTGCTGTTTTCCAAATTGTGAGCACCCGATTTCCATCTCATTTCTTATTAATGTGATTTCACCATTATTTAATCATATTGCTTACAGACACGCAGTTAAAAAGTCAGCGGAACAAGCAATTAAAGACCCAATCTGGAATCTGATTCACATTCTTGAAGAGTTTGGATGGTGGAAGGAAGAGCTGATTTTTGCTAATTCCTTCTTTCTTCAAAGATAGCCGGCAGCATACTGTAGGCGAAATATACGCAGATGTGACGCCCAGTGCTATTATAATGTGTATGTATGTGCAATGGCATCTTGCAACACCCTGTAGCCTACTCTGCAATACTTGAATGACATTTGAATTCAAACTTGACAGACATGGTTGAAAAATACTTGACAGTACTCACCAGAGTTAGGGTCTATGGAAAAATACGGCTGTCCTTCCAATATGCTGTAGACCAGTTTAGCACTGTTCCCATACACCGGGTCATCAGCGTCTGTAGCTGTTACCCGTGTAACCGGGGTACCTGTGAGGCAGCCAAAAAAACAGCAGACCCTCAATACATGAAGAAAAAAACTTTGAGTAGAGTATTTGGTTCCAATTTACTTAAGGGAATGCATTTAAATCAGGTATAAGCTCTTCCACCAACTTGCCGTTGTGCGATAAGAAGATTAGTTTCTGTGACTGGTGTGCTATTTTGCTCCAGCGCTTTTGAGATGATGCAAAGCTACTGTAGCACACACTGTCCACTAAATGTGCACAGTGTGCTAAAGTGTTAGTATGCACCACAGCAAGCTAAATATACAGTATGGAGAGGATTTGCAGTTGTGTCACATATTTCCTTACAACCACACCTGGTGCCATCGTGGCGGTCCAGCGGATTATTGGCTCTTTCCCCAAGAACTGAGACTGAGACTTACCTGAAAACCCTCTATTGGAGGTGACAATATATATGAGAATTACCAGTATGAATAACTTGTTATAATAGTGAGGACAGGTTTATCACATGTAATGTCTCTTCATAAAAAATGGCCCCCGTGACACTATTTTTAATATTGGACATTAAAAGCTGCTATGTGCAACAATATCCACACCTATAATGGTGGCTGACTGACCTCGCACATGAATGCTTCAATTGATGACTGGATATCGCTATTCTGTTAAGTACAGTTAGCCTTCACCTTCAGACCCGTAGCACTCAATGCAGCAGATTAGAGGGTCTTCATTAAACCAGCCCTTCTATGAAGTTCAATGAAAATGAAAAGGAACGCCATGAATATCACCTCATGCTCAAGGCAAATCAGGAAATGGACACGACACTTCAATCTACCATTTACTACACCATATTAAGTTAACAAAAAAATTGAATAAAAAGAGATTGTTAACACAATTAAACTGATCCGTTTTAATTCGCTGTGACCTAGCTCCTCATCG
>CABFOS010024752.1:0-12563 GCA_900660315.1 Diretmoides pauciradiatus | reverse complement strand
CCATCAACATGACTTTAGATCACTGTAATGTTTACTCCTTTGAAACAATAAAATTACAGTGATCTAAAGTCATGTTGATGGACCTTACGGTGCATGCAGAAATCCCTTTCTTCTTTCACTGCTTTAATTCTGTTGCTCTGTCACTCTTCTTGCTGTCTCACTGCTTACCTTTGGCTGGCTGATAGGATGAGGAGCAAAAGCAGGCAGTAAGTGGCCCTTAATTCAGTTTGCAAGGCTCAGTCGCTGGCTTTCGTCATAGCACTTAGTCTAACACTATTAAACTCCCCCACTTTGATTCCCAGTATGCAGAAATGTAATGCTTCCCTAGCCCTCTTTTGAAATGCATGAGGAGGAGTGGTACGACGGTATTCCCCTATAATGCATTTTAGGAAAGGAGGCTAGGAATGATGGAAGGAATCCACAATCTAACTGGGTTACATATATCTAGATTAGAGGAATCTAGGCTACCCCACCTTTCCCTTATTCCCTTTGCTCTTATCTACTCGAGATAGCGCAAACCGTAGGCTGAGATACAACCTTTTCAAGCCGGCTTTCTCGGGTCCAGGGTCCGAGCGAGTGGAGAGAACTGTGTTTTTCTTAGCCCAAATGTCAAAGACCTGTTCCTTTCATCAACGTTAACAACCTCCCTTCTAATGTGACTGCAGTCTGGCTGGCCATCTGCTGCCTGGCTCTGCGCCATCAGCCTGGGTCTGCATCAGTCCCAGGGACACACAGTGCCCCTTTCTCTGTGAGCTATAGCACCCTACCCAGCGCAGGCCCCAGTCACTCACACACACATGGTTCTCATTACCCCTTCAATCCAGTAAAGGTGCACTATAGAGAGATAGTGTATGGATGTGTGCTGCTGCTGCACAGCCAGCCCGGATAGGATTACCACAAGGTTTTCTTGCCTTTGGATTACTGTTTTTGTTTGTTCTCCCTTGAAGGATTAACATCTTTCACCACATCTGTGTCTATGTTGGTTTTAATAAAAGTCACCGTTAGAGGTGACAAGGTCATCTCGTCTTTAAGCCCCGATGCAGCACGTTCGATACCGAGTCAGTCACCAAATGCATCAAATGTTTTGCTGATTGTATCTTTAACTGGCGCTGGTGTTTTGTATGTTGCAGTCCCAGTCTGGAGGTTCCCCTCACTCTTCCCCTAGTCATGGTGCGGGCTGCTCCATGCCTATGCCCATACGCTCCACCTCTGCTGGGTCCACCCCTACTCACACGCCACAGGACTGCCTGGCGGGGGTGGGAGGGGACGTGCTGGAGGCCTTCGCTCAGGGTGAGGCTCTTATACTGCGAGGTTGATTCGGAGTTCACACACCAACGCCTTTCCGTTAACAAGCGACACGTTTCAAGCCAAAAATCGCCACCATTTGAAAAATGTGGCACCTGCTCTGACGAACGATTGTCGGCGTGAAAACGGAATTCTCTGTTGAATATGTGTGAAACTACCAGCTTGAACTCTTTACTTACAAAATGCGAACGTATGGTAACACCCCTCAAAATAGATATGTGGTGATCTCACTTGATAACACTTGACAACCATTTCAACAGCAGCATATTATTTATGTGTATAGCACTTTTTAAAGTCACAAAGTGCTTTAAAGAGGCAATAAAGTGCTTTACGGACATGTTAATAGAGAGAGGGTGGAGTATTGCAGATTACACACCAGAAAACAATAGATAAGAGTTAGGAGAAGGATGATCAAGAATAAGAGGGAAGATACATAACTCATACAATGTAAGAATAAAACAGGACACTATGCAAAAGTCTGTTCATAGAATTAAGTTTTGAGCAGTGATCTAAAAGATGATACTGATTTGTGCAGCCTTTGCCTATGCCACAGTTGTTGTTGCTTTTTGCATAATTACATGTTGTTACCGTGAATTGAAACTACCTCTTTGCATCCCAGGTGTACCTAGAAATCTCCGAAATGATCTGTTGGTTGCTGCTGACTCAATCACAAACACCATGTCGTCACTGGTGAAGGAGCTGCACTCAGGTTAGTCTACCTGTGTCTGAGTTACAGTCGGTTTTGTTGGCTCGTGTCTTGTTTTATTCCTTTTTTTTTTGCCCCCTGTCCTTGAGATTGGCTTAATCTGTTTTTTTTTGGGTCTGGTGTCTTTACACGGGAACCAAAAACATCAGCGCTGACTTTTCTGGGTTTATTTTTTAAAGTAGATGATGGCATAGAGGAAGAGGAGACCAACATGAGGAATGGTGGGGATAGAGGTAAGTCTCAGCGGAGCAGTATATGCATGGTACCGAATGGAGATATTTACTCTATGCATCGTGTTGATCATGAAAATGAGCTATTTTACAAGTCATATTTCATTTCTTTGTTTTTCAGCTGAAGCAGAGTGAACGACAAAAAAAGTATGAATTATAATTATGTAATCTCATATGATATAAATATGACAGATTACAAGAGGACAGTCATTTGAAACTGCGTTCACACCGCATGCAATTTCATAGAAGAAACATTGGCTGATGTTAATCACGGCTGAATCATTTCCTCATTGGCTGCTGTGGGAAAGTTCTGATCATTTGGATGACATTAACCTTTATCAACCAATCACGTACTGTACTAGCATTGCTCTACATTTCAATTGGTGCTGCTTGCTACTAATAAATCAACATAGACAGATCAAACTGCCCATGGAAAAGTCGTAAAGTAGCAGTGTGAACACAGAGTTATTTGTATTTTCAATTGTATGTATTTTTACAAACGTGTACATCCTGACTCCCCGTTGCTGAATGTGATTTCTCCGTCTGTCTCCAGGCACAGTGAGAGTACAGAAGCACTGAGGGAAAAGCGAACACCATTCCATCCTATGTGGACATACAGTCATCAGCTGGGACGAATCAGTAACAACACCCCCCTGGCATTAGCACGTAGAGTAATGCATGCTGTAATCTAACAGGACTTCACTATGTGAACCGAAACGTCTCCTCACACCTTGCAGGTAGCAAGATGTGTCTAATTAGTGAGTGTATGTGTTGTTCTGTATACAAAAAAAAACTGTACCCAATGATTCCCCTCATGACTGCTAAGGAATGGCTTGCTGTGCTTTCTCCCCCCAACTGTTCCATTAGCAGATCATTCTGTATATAATACTGTAAACACATGACATGGAAATGACCTATTTTCACGACATGTTTCCCTGCCATTGCTTTTGTATGATTAGTGCTAGTATTTTTTTGGTTTGGCGTTTTTTTGCATGAAGTTGCACTCATGTCTGGATTTCGGTACTGTACCATGTTATATCAGCTCTCTGTGGGTTGACGACGACAGCTGGGGCGTCAGACGCGTCTGGCCTCAGAATTCACACCGAGTGGGTTTACATGCACATTCATATTCTCACGTATTCTGTTTAAGGGTCGGTGCATGTAAACGCCTTATCCCAGGACAAGCTTGTGTCTTGATTACGAGAATCCCAAATACTGTAGGATAGTTTGGATACGCCAATATTAACTGGGATACTGAGGCAAGTTAACACCTTGTGCAAGTTACTGTTTGGTTTTGCAGTTCTGTGTCCAGCTCCATGATAATATCCTGACATGTATACCGGGATATGAAGACGCGTATAAACAGCTCATTAACAGTATATAAGCTAGTACCCAGAATACTGTGTGCATGTAAACGCACTCATAGAGCCACATCCTGTACTGCTGCTACTGTGCGCTCAGTGAGCCACTATTGCAAATCGAGGGGCTACTATAACATAATAAGGGGCTGACTATCGTTGTTTTGTCCCAGTGAAAACGTAACTGGCATAAAGAACCAAGTAAACACACCTGAAGGGCATTTTAACACTCACGCAGCTTGGTGCCTCCTTCCAAATACACTGACTAGTTGGTAGCAACAGTATTTATTCTTTAAATAAAAGCGTAGGGAAGCACCTCAGGATGTTTAAATGAATAAATTAGGCGTTTAGTTGTGAATTACAAAATGGACACTTATACAGTATGTGAGGTTGTAAGAAAGTAGTCAGTATGTAGAAGAAAAAGCTTTGATAGCTTTATTAGTTAGCAAAGGACTAGAGAAAATGTTCATGTGCAATGAGAGTAGGCGCTCAGGGACTGTAGAGCTACTCTAAAGGTGGAAAGTCGTGGTTATGTCCTTTAACTGCAGGA
Organism: Diretmoides pauciradiatus; assembly: GCA_900660315.1. Lineage (NCBI taxonomy): Eukaryota > Metazoa > Chordata > Actinopteri > Trachichthyiformes > Diretmidae > Diretmoides > Diretmoides pauciradiatus. The sequence goes on along the minus strand of CABFOS010024752.1, from coordinate 8,414 downwards.
AGTCATTGGTCACAGGTTAGAGGTCGAAGGCCAATGGTGGTTCAAGATGAAGGGTTTCATTCCAGAGCACAGTGGGCAAAATGTGTCACTGCTATTCACGACTCAATCTTCTAATCTGCTGGTGAGCCCATTCTCCAAAGGTGTTAAGATATCCAATAACTTCAGTAATATCCCATAAGGATCAGCAATCCTTTAGTAATAATAGACTTGGATATCTCGCTTTGAAATGAAACTCTTCAACTATAGAGGAAAATAATAGCAAGTGGTTGAAAGACTGTGGATTATAAGAAGATTAGACTCTGACGTGCTGTTTGATGGAGCATGTTGATGGATATAGTTTGTCTGTGTGTGAATTTGTGTCTGCCTCGGATAAGAGAAGCTTTCTATCGGCTACAGAGAGAACTGTCGAACAGAACGGATATTTACTTGAAACAGGAGGGAGATCAGGTCTAGGTTACTTTTACATACTTGTCTTCTGGTTAAACGTTTTGCCATTCAGGGTAACCATTCATCTCTAATGAAAATGAGCAATGTCTGGTCTTAGCAATGTAACGTGAGCGATTAGAAATGGATTTCAGCGTAATCTGCTCAGTTCGTGAAGGAATTAATAATGTATATGTTGGAGGAAATCTGGACAGTAACACCAGAAGGTAAAAAAAACAAACTGTACTGAGGAAAGTGAACCAGAGAAAGCGTGAACTCTCGTGCTGAGATTTGTACAGTAAGCCTATTCTATAAGCTAAGTATAAGGTTTCAACAACCTATTACACTGTGTCAAGAAAAAGAACAAAAAGAGACTCCTCTGTTATCGCTGTTCTCAATGTGATGTTTTCATTCAGTTCTCTGTTATCGTTCTGCTATGTTATCATTAGAGTTATTCTGGTTTATTAGTGGAGTATAATCAGTGTAATGATTTTGTCAAAGCACAGATTCAACATTTGCGTAGAATAGTCACCAAATATGAATGAGTCTAAAACGCAGGTGTAGAAATAGAGTACCGCATTATAAAACACACACTTTGTGACCGATACTGTCAAAAGGCTCAAGTCTGTAGCCAACCTTGAAGGTCCAAATATAATTGAAATGCTGAGGTAGAAATTTGGAGAAGTGAGTTATTGTCTTCCCCTTCACACTGGCAAAGGAATGCAATGTCAAACTGAACTTTGATTTCTTTAAGTTTGTGCCTGTAGCTGTTCTGTAAAGTGCTGTATAAAGTAACTACTCAGCCCATAAGATGATCTATCAGCCTTCATGTAGGAGTTTTAGTCTGTGACCTTGTAGAGATTTTTTAATTTATTTATTGTGTTCAGGGGGAAAGTGGTGAACTTACTTTCAGCCTTTACATTTGTGCCAAATTTTGTGTGTCATACAAAATGATATATCACAGTATAATCACATTAGTATGTTGTTGTCGCCCATAGTTTATTCACAGACTGCCTGAAGATATCCACATGTAATGTCTGGAATCTGGAAAAGCTATAGCACTTAATAGTAAGATTCCAGCACATTCCAGCTCAACTGATAGACAGTCGCTCTAGCCAATGAGGAGGCATTACCGTATCCCCTATCTGACCAAACCCGGGGTGATACACATAGCAGACAGCCAATCATAGAGAGGTGCATACATTGTGATCCTTTTATTGTTTGCAGAGAGACAATGTGCAAAAGGACATGGAACCTTGACATCGCTCCGCTACTGTTATTTATCTATGTATGTGTTATGTACGGTTACGCTTCTGGTACGCATTTGTTTCTCATGTTGATTTTACAAAAACATAGTTTTATGTCACACGGCCACTGTCTTTTGTAAATAAATAAATTGTGAGATATATTAAAAAGATTTAAAATACTGCCTGCTTGTTCATGTCCTGATTGTGGTTTTTAATTAGGGCATTTTTTCCCCTTTGATGTGACTTTTAGGGGCATTTTGGTTCTTTTCAGGGGTAATTTTATTCAACTATGAATTCATACGGTTGCATTTCATATTGGCAAATAATAATATGAACAGGGTGAAATACAAAAAAGGGTCCTAATTATCTTCTAATTATGGGGGGCATTTTTTTGCCCTGAGCCCCCATTCATTTCTGACCCTGATCACGCCCCTATTCATCATAGACCATCATCTGACAAACACAAGAGACCTGAGGCCAACAGCTCTCTGACTTCATCCTCGAATCCACTGCACAATCATTTCAAAGAATAGAATTAGATTAGATTAGATTCAACTTTATTGTCATTGCTCATAATACAGGTACTGAGACAACGAATTGCAGTTGGCATCTAACCAGAAGTGCAAATAGCAGTAAAGTGCAAAAAGAGAAGTATATACAAATGTGGAGATAAATATGAATAAACAGTACAGTACATATGTACAATATGAACAGAAATAAATATAAATGAAATGTATAGGACTAGTGCAAATGGTACAGTAGTGCACATATATGTAAAAAGTAAACTGCAGGTATTGATATATATAATGTGACATTTACTACATTCATAGCTTGAATAATGAAATAAGTTCTAGCTTTTGATACAGTATAACAGAAACATACAGTAAGACACAGATTTTGGCATCGAGATCATATTATAAGCACTGATTATAAGCACAAATATACATAACTTCTTCCTAAATGAGTCTCCAGCTTCCTCCTTATCAACTACCTTTAGACACAAAACAGACAAGCCTAGACATGTGAGCTGAGAAACACAAACACTGACCTTTTCCTGATGCTCCGGGCCACACACACAGTGAAGAACAGACAAAAAGACTAAGTATGGATGAGGTCAAGAAACGTTGACCTATCAGCATCCTCTCCCCGTGGGTGTTCTGGGTAGAGAGAGAGAGAGAGAGAGACCCTGTAGTCTTGTCTGAGGGTTGTGTCGTCCTCTTGCTGCTGTCCTTATTTGAACCGCTCAGCACTAGTGGCTCCACAGACGACAGGAGAAATAAGAGCTGCTGGCTACGGTGTGATGCTTCCAGCTCAGTGAACCACATCCGCCTCACCCCCCCCTCTCTACTCCTCTCTCTGCCCCACAGGGAGTTGCTCTGTCAGGGCTTCAGACGTTTGCCACTTCAGCTGCGTCTGGCAACCTGAAAGCATCGTCTCGCCGCCCGGTGTCTCCGTCTAGTGGGCGTGCAGGGGATAATAAATGGAGGTTGTGAGGCAACAGAAGAATTAATGGACTGGATGTGATGAGAGATTTTGAATTGCTATCTTGTTTTCAGCTACACACCACAGGAAATGTAACTAAATGCATTTGATATTAGATGAAGATTTCAGGATCCAGAATAAAATCTAGTGAGTGTTATTCTGACCCTTTGATGCTTAAGGAAGTTGTTCATCATCCGTGAGTGTTTCCCGTGTTGCATGCTCTGGTTTGCTGCTGGTGTTTTATGCAAGTCCACATCCACCAGGGGTAATTGAAAAAGCCATGAGACAATGACAAATTGTCACTGGAAAATCTGCTGTGTACGGTTGTGTGTAGGACAATGGTTCTCAAAGTGAGGGCTGGGGACCCTCAGAGGTCCTTGAGGGGACGCCAGGTGGCCCCCAGCCAAACGTAGAAGAGTCTGATCTCATTCTAATTTAATTCACTGGAAATAATCCCAATTAAAGAATGAAGCTTCACTCCAGTCACAAGTGGGTCGCGGACTCGTTCTGAATGGGTCACGGCGTGAAAAATTACCCAGACTTTGAAACTCTTATCAGGAGTAAAGCACATCCCCAACTATCTCATTATCTTCCCCAATACCTGTTAAGTAAGAGATGATCATATTATGTGTGTAGACACAGTTATGCGGTTATGATGTTCATTTTACTCCAGAATCAGCAGCAGTTGTGATGTTCATACTCATCAGTTTATCAATCAGGATCAGTTTGTTATTGATAGAGTAATGTGCTCTGAATGCAGGGATGAAAATAACGGTTTATTTTATGTTAAAAAAAGTTATGATGAATAAATTTGCTTGGTTTGAATTCTATAAAAGTGGGTCGTGACTTAATAACCATGGGGGTCCCAAGGCCACACCAGTTTAGAACCACTGGTGTAGACAGTTTCAATCAACAAAAACAGATATGAGGGACCCTGGGACAACATCTTAGGAGGCTCCAGGGCCCAATGTGTGTCTATCTCGGGGTCCCTGGTGTGGAAATGTTTGGGACCCCCCCTCTACACACACGCACCACCACACCACCACCACTGTACTAACCAGGCTGCCTTTAGGACCTGGTGGAAACTTCATGCAAACAGTCTGCAGGCCCCTGCAGTGAGAGAGCGGAGCATCTGGAGGAGTGCTGGCCGGCTGGGGAGGTGGAGGACGGGGAGAGAAGAGGAAGGAGGCTCCGGGAGCAAAGCGAGACACACAAAAAAGAGGAGAGGGTCAGGCCTGGGACTTGGCAAAAACGGGTAACGAACAACTGTGATTTCCTCATTTCTTCTTCTTCTAAAAGAGCCGTTTAAAGCCGGCGGGTGTGAGAGCAGGAGGAAGGGCAGGAACAAAATGTGAAAGCGCTCAGAGCGGAAGGCGCTCGAAGGAAACGGGGAAATCGCGATTAGGTTATGTTGCGCTTTTTTGTGTGCAGATGTGCCGATTAGACGTCGCGGTGTGCACTTGAACTTGACTTGGGCTCGATTTTTTTTTCACAGCACAGAGCCCGGGATTGTGGCTCCAGAAATAGCCGCCTCATGAAAAAAATAACGGGGGTTTATTATCCGTCAGTGGCCGTGGCCTGTAAAAGAGCTCCGAGCCCACAGGGTCATATACGCAGACTCCCCCCAGCACCACCACCACCACCACCACCTCTCCATGCAAAAGACGTCTCCTCAAAACTTTGCCATTAAGGATATTGATTATTAAAAACGAAGTCAGGCGATCTAAGGCCAAAAACGCACGGAAATGCGGAGCCAATAAACGCCAGTGTGGCCCTATAATAAATTATTCTCCAAGATAACACGTTCTTCTATTACTTTCTAGTCTATTCTAGCAGCAGAACTGTCACCTATCTTGGCTTTTGAACCTTTGAATGCAGGGATATATATATGCGTCTTGTTATATTGTGTTGCAGTTTACATATTTGTGCTACTGAGTGTGCTCGGCTGTGTGCGCATGGGTGACTGGCTGCTGAAGTATGCTACAGTTTACTTTAAACCCGGATAGTTATTGTCAATGAAATACTTTTAGGTGAAATTGGCTGAAATAACGTAAACAGCGACGTCCACAATCTGTTCTGAGATGCCTCGTCGTCGGTTTAAGTGCAAATTAGGAGGCGTTTACTGTCGACTACTGTACATCAATACATCCATGTGGCCTAGGCCCTATAGGCGACAGCAGCCATACAGTGTCCTATATAGCAGCAGATTCCTATGCATGGTGTGTGTGCTTTAAAAAGTGAAAGCTGATGGTCAGAAAGTGCTTTTTGTTGAAATAGAATAATGAATAAAATAGAATATTTCAAAAAAATGTTTGAAAATGAGTACAGCGTGGTCAGCCTGTCATTGCAGGATGCATGGTTTTGCATAATTCAACCGTGAATGCATGACTGCAGCGGTGCAGCCTGCTGTTGAAAGCATCAGAACAACCTAATGCAAAACCAAGGTATCTGTAATGTGTAACTCATGAACATGTCGGTTGTCAAGAGTGTTTCACCAAAGTCCTAATCTGCTCCTTTTCTTATTTTCCAGGAGAGCAGAGAGAAGAAGGATCATCAGTTCATTTTGTTTTTATTTCTTTGAGTTTATTTTCACCCGAAACTTCCCTTCGCATTTACATTGGCCATAAGACATTATAGCCATAAGACCAAAAGACCCTTGATGATGCCGTCCAACACTGTTACCAACACCAGCTCCACCACCTCCGCATTCAAAGGCTCTGACTATGGTGATGCACCTGGAAACCGAATGGTAAGAAAGTGAAGTGTAGAACATGCATTCATGCTTCAGGAATGTCGGGAATATCTTAGACCATTGGAGGCAGACTCATGTGCAGTGTGATAAGATCGTGAATGACTGGGATTTTGCAACTTCAGTGGGGTCAAAGAGTTGCTTCTACCACATGTCGACTCTCTTGAGTGACTTGAGCTGAGCTGTTCATTCGTTTGGATTTGACTCTTCATCACTGTTGTGGAGTGCAATTTCCAACAGGCAGAGCCCTCACCAGAACTGATCTAAAAGGAGATTATCCACTCCTGAGCTCATACAGCCACGCTGTGGTGCCAATCTGTAGCTTATATAACGGCAGAGTTATTGTTTTGGTGGGTTAGATGGGTATCAACATTTGAAACAGCAGAGCAGTGGAGGGATTTTGTGTCATACCACAGTTTTGACGGCGTTACTACTGTGATATTACAAGGATATAACAATGAAAACAAGAGGGACGTGGTTTGTACAATGTGAAGTGTGACCACGACTCATCAGCAGCTCCATTTCAACGCCCATTACAATCCTTCCCACCTAGTTTATGACTGGACTTAATCAATCGGTTAAGCTCTTGCCTTATTGATCTCTGCAATCCAAAGACTTACTGGGGACATTGATTCATATTCTTTATTTATTGAACTTTGAATTGAATCCGATAATGTGTTCAACATCATATCTCCATTCATGTAAAACAAAACGTTTTGATGCATCGCCCATAATGTAACCCTGCAGCATCCTCAGCATCTCCTGCTGTTCTGAGGTGCGGCAGCATTTTGTGACGCTTGCAGTTGTAATGGAGGTTGTGACGTGGGCGTTGGCTGTTGTAGGTTGAGCTGGAGCTGGAGCTGGAGCTGGAGCTGGATTGGCTCTATGGCTGTTTTACGGGGGGGATCTGTCCTCTTCCTCCACACTCCCATTACACAGCACTGCCCCTAGTCTTGTTGCCTGGCAACAGACATTGCCTTAAATAACCGACTCTCCAGACAGAAATAGTGCAAAGATATTGACAGTGTTACAGGGTTCTCTCCAGGCAACAACAAATCCTACTTAAGGCTTTCTGTTGTTTTTCCAAAAAAAATATTGAAGCAAAACTATGTGTGTAAAAAGGTGTCTTATTTATGAGCGTTGTGGTGTAGTGTGTTCCTGCGGCGATTGCCAGGCACAATTGAATTGTGCCATCCACATGTAAGTGGCTCCCAAATGAGCATGCACACAAGGCTGCACTCAAACCATGCTATTATCTATGCAAATTCTGCCTCCCTGCTAAAGAGAAAGCCCAGAGACAGCGTTGGATTAGTAATCACAAAACAAACTGCCACCATCTGAAAAACACCTTCTACGATCAATAGCGAAAAATTAGAAGGAACATTTGAACAGATGGTAAGTCCCTCAGGTGAATAGACTAAATGAATAGAACAGATCCTCAGCATTTTAGGGAGATTTGATGATGAATTTACAGGTATTTCCCCCCAGACAGAATAGAGCTCTTCGGTTTAAACCCTCTACCCAGCAGCCGCAGCACAGATCACTCCAATCCCAGCACAAACCAGTTTGTCCTCCTGGGATGGTAATAGTTGTTGGGTCTGACCCATTCCCCAGCTAACCCTCTCAGGACAGAACATGGCTTGACTTGAAATTCCTGGCTATTTTTACAGCTCTTCCCCTTTAACCACTATAAGAAGTGAGTTTTGGGGATCTGCTTATTGCCTCAGTATGGATAAAGCAGCAGCATTTGTAAATAATCCTTAAGGTTCATGTTTAACCTGCTTGTGTTGTCTGGTGGGTGGAGTTGTCCACATGGGACGACCCTGAGTAGCAGCAGAGGAAAGCATTTGAAACAGCCCCCCCCCCTCTAATCATCCACGTATCAAACACACAACCCCATCCATCTGGGTTTCCGAATATGGTAAAACAAGTGATGCCTGGTACACAAAGATGGATAGTATCTTTCAGTAGTCTCTTTTGATAATTTGCCAATCCTACCTTTGTGCCGTTAAATACATAAAAACGCTTAAAGGAATAGTTCACCGAAAACGATCATTAAGCTTTCATCTACTCACCCTCTTGCCGATAAGAGGTATGGTGTACTTTTTCGGTTCTCAAAACGCTCCTGTCGCTCCACAGGGGAAACAGTTTTCAGTGGTAGTCCATGTAACGGCTGTGGATGGGGTCCAAATGAGAAACCTAATAAAAGTATCCCAAAAAAGCCTTCAAAATACTCAAAACTTCTCGTCCGCCACAACCGATATGTCCGGGACCCGCGAGTTGCAGAATTATGTGAAAAAAACGGCATTTCTTATATGTTTATTGGCTAAATATTGACTAGACTAGAGCTTGATATCGATGGCGTCACTGCCGGAAAATGTCGAAAAATGCTGAAAAATGGCACCCGTTTTCGGCAAATGTCGAAAAACGGGTGCCATTTTTCGACATTTTCCAACATTCTCCGATATTTTCCGGCAGTGACACCGACAATATCAAGCTCTAGTAATTGCCTT
>CABFOS010024751.1:0-10742 GCA_900660315.1 Diretmoides pauciradiatus | reverse complement strand
GGGGGGGGGATCAGTGACTGCTAAGCCAAACAATGGGGTATCGTGTGCCACTCGTCCTCTCCAGCATTCCCCTGCTCCCATGGGAGACCCAGCGCCACTCAGTGTGGATGGCAGTCGGTCCGGAGGTCACAGGGGCGGGAGGGGAGAGCCTGGAGACGCAGCAGCTGGTTCCCGTCCCTCCCCTCCACCAGGCACAAAACAGCAGAGCTAATGCGACCCACCACGCCCCCTATCGATCGCCATATATTGCGCTCATTTATTTGTTTACCTATTTAAGTAGGGATGCTGAGACCCCCTGGGGAGTGTCGGCATCCTCAGTGGAAAAAGGGTCTGGCATTCAGCTTAATTTCTTATGATCAAAACATAAGGAGCGAAACTTTTTTTCCAAACATTTGGTTGACTCTTTACAAGGCATATTGAGATTTAGAGTTAGAGTAAATACTTTCAAAAAACAACAACCATCAATTAGAAGAAAGTATTATGGCAAAACTTTAAAATATCACACAGCTACTACATACCACAGAAAATCGTATATTATTGGACCTACCTATAGGAAATATCAGATTATGATGAAGTCAATGAAGTCACTACACTCACTATATGACTCTTTGTATATATCTATTAGATAATCTATATATATATATATATAATAGTGCTTTCCATCCATTTTGTTGGTAAAAGAGAATCTTGAGGGTTTCCTTGGTGAAGTAGCTACTTAAATGTTATTGCTTTAATTTAGCATCAGTCTGTTGAAAAAATATTGTGCCAAACTACTTCACCTGCAATTAAAATGCAGTATATGACCTTTTGATGAAATGAAGACGGTTCAGCCTTTTCAAGTAATTAAAAGTCTACATTCACCTTTAAATGATACCAGTGCAGAGTAGTTATAATTACGACTCCATTACGGTTTGAGATACAGCTCGTCGCCATTTTCACACAGATATTCTCTCTGCTTTGACTGATTGATGATGAAAGCTACTCAGTAGTGAGTTCAGCAATGGAGTCTCCTTCCCTGAAACACTGGAATCAGAGTCCATAGCATCTAAACAAGTCAGAACTTCTCATGAAGTGAGGTGAGGACGTTTGCCCAACTATGCACTGTAACACAACCCAATTTAGTTAATCAGAACCTCAATGTAGATAGACATGTTTATCAAGTTGAACTTATGATTGCTAGTTTCAGAACCTAAAATCACAAGTTCAGGAGTTGTGATTTAAAAATAATAAGTTAGGTAAGAACTAATAAGTTGAACTTCCCATTATGCTTTGCATTTGGGATAACTCTCCAGCAACCCTTCCTTTCTTGTTGTTTGGACAAAGGTGTAGGATAGAGACTAGGATAGTGCTATGTATGTGTTTTATGTAGGCTATGTAGGTAAACATCTGATTACAAATGAAAACCATGATAACTAACCGATGAAAATTATAATCAGGTTCAATCCCTACTTGTCACACAGTGGATTTTAGAAACTCTGTTTGACACCATGTGCAATATCTACCACTTGTTCTAGTGCAGAGTGAGCTACTTAATTGCTTATTGCTGAATGGTATAATAATGTTGTGGCATGTGAACAACTGACACTAAAAAGCTTCTCACTACTGAAAGAGTAAGTGACAATGGAGTGCAGTTCAGTAATTAGTGGATTCAACAATAAACACTTGTCAATATTACTGATTTAACTTATTGTCTTAAGTTCCCTCAGTGATTTTTACTACATCAGAAAGATGAACTATTTCAGTCAACTTGCCATTTTAAAGGAGGACACTTGTGTTTTTAAATGGAAGAGTCTTAATATTTTTACAGTGAGGAACTTGCTTTATCAGTTCTCCGAGTTTGAAAGGATGCTTCACTTCTGAGAGCCACGATGTGGAGAGATGAGTATTAATACACCCCCGCACAATAACTCAGCTTGATTCCTGGCTTAGCAGCAGCAGGGATGTAGTGGAGGGTAAGCCCACATAAACTCAGTTCACCCTTTTATTTATAGAGTTTACCCACATTTTTAGGTTGACAAGAATCTTTTTCACATAAACTCTGAATATACATTATAGTTAGTAGTGTCAAACCGAGGATAGTGCTTTTTAAGGAAAGCATGTAAATTAATGCTCCCCTGGAAACATAATTGACTTTTGTTTACATTGGTGGTTGTTTATGGTGATTACTGAATGGAGGTCATAGTTTACATGCCTTTTTATTTACCACTACATCACTGCTTAGGAGACAGGACCTGCCTCCCACTCCCATAGAGGAGAGGGAGCTATAGCCAGAGCCAAGATAGGTGCTTCTTCAGATGTCTTTCAAGCTGATTTCTACAACTTCAAGTAGCTCTAGTTAATGCAGTGCTTCGTTAAGAGATGAGTCACCATGCACTACAAGCGGCTGGTGGTCGGACAAACAGATGATGGACTCTCTGCCCCACTGGCTGCTTCCAGTCAGTGTGAAAAGTCTTAGGGGAGAGAGACACTTCATCAATTGAGATCTTCTACAAAGCTAAAATAAATATGCCTTCTAAACATTTTTTTCTTCATCTCAGCTTCAGGCACCATAACATCATCTGATCTGATTTGATTATTTGCTTTAGTTTTACCTTTGATGTCAAAGGGTGCATGCAGAACATTTGATTAACTCTACATATTAGATATATAGGAGATGTAGGATCGTCTACATGTATAATTCACCAGGCATGAGTGGTGATCCACTATAGGCAGAGTAATAAATGTCTTTCCTCCTGATACAATGTAATAAGGCACCACAGGTCTTGTCTGCTGCCCTGTCCTAAAAAAATTGTATGCCAGCGCCATCTGCTGGTCCAAGGCTCTCTAGCAAAAGAGGAGAGCATTTTATTATCTCCTCAAGTATGTACCATCAAGTTTCTGGTAATTTTGGTTGATTGATTGATTGATTGATTGATTGATTGATTCATTGATCAATAGATCATTTAATCATTTGATCAATTGATCAACTGATTGATTGATTGATCGGTCGGTCGGTCGATCGATTGACAGATAATAACTTCAAACAAGCTATATCATTTTGAAAAAGTTAAATAATGAGTCACAGGTGGATCTGCGTAAAATAAATTTTATTAATCAAAACATTTTATTAATTAACTTCACACATCAAGTCTTGGGACAAACTAAGGTGTGTTCTAAACAAACTCTTTGACTCCTTATGTGGAGATTATCGGATAGTTTAGTTAAATTGCCTGCTATAGGCTGTACACATTTCCAGAGGTAAAGGCATAAAATTAAGAAGAATTCATAGATTAAAAAGAAACTGCCAAAATATCATTCATAAGGCGCCATCACAGTGGTTAAAGGAAGAACGAAAAGGCAAGTTCAGCTTTGCCCCTTCGTTTCTACGAGTGCAAGTATTAGTGCATTAGCAACAATATTTCAACAACGAAGCTAGCAGACATTCAAAGTCAAACAGTGACACTGCTTTCAAATATTGTGCTTTTGTCTCAGAGATGTTCTGAGGAGGTCATATGGGTCAGCAGCAGTGTTAAGCAGCCAGAGTGAACAGCAGATGCCCTGACATGTAGCTGTCAGCGGTCAAGCCATTGCCACCATAGTTAGCTGCCAGCCAGACCTTGTCTCCCTTCTTTAGCTTGATATACGTGCCCCCAGTGGCTGTGATGTAGCCCTTCTGCTGGGTGGTGAAGGAGTGCACCACCAGCTCTCCGTTACGCCGCAGGTCCACGCTGCCAGTGTTCTGATAGATAGTGCAGTGAAATTCAAATTCATAGACGCCTGGATGCACGCAGGTAAACACACCCGTCCTGGTGTTATAGCTGTTCTGTTCATTGTAGATGACCTCACGGAAGGGAATGGGCCGGCCTGGTTTGGGGAAATTATTTCCCAATCGTACAGCGAAAGCAACTGCAGTCGCGCCCGAGCCTGGAGGTCCAGGGGGGCCACGTGGCCCTGGTGGTCCTGGGTGACAAAAGACACATTTTACCAACACAAATTTCTGATGGTGACATTTTTAAATATTAGATTTAATAGTATATCCATTTTATATTTGTGGGGAATAGAAAAGAAATGCTAGTTTTACCACGAAGTCCACGTTGTCCTCGTCCTCCTTCAGTTACATCTAGAGAATATGAAAAATCGGCAAAAACAAATTGGCATTGATACTTTGGCATTCTTTAGTCAAGTAGGTCACTTAGGTATTTTAGGGTTAAGAACATCCACTCACCAGTTTCGTTCCATGGGCTGAGGTCAAAGGCTGGTATGTCAACACACTTGGTGTAACCAGAACCTCGCGGACGGTATTGGAAGGGTCTCTTTGGAACTTCAGTGATACCAGTGTTGTCACAAATGATGCGTGCAAGGGATGTGGTCGTTAGGGACTCCCTCTGGTCCTCAGTGAAGACTCCATCTTTCTCCCACCAGAGTCTGGAATGGAAAGTTTGTTAACATTTAGAGGCCCTGTGAATGTACAAGTGTAGCTAATGTAGGTATCTTTACATCTGTAATACATAATTATATTACAATTACAATTACAATTACAATGATGTAATTTCAGGCAAACCTCCTCTTTGCTTACCTGTCTCCCTGACGGATCCTCTGGAACTGAGTGGCAATGAGGCAGGCAAACAAGGGCCCCACTCTGCCTCCGGGGACAAAGGGCTCGGCCACTCCCGCCAGCCACACATCAATGTTGTCAGGTGTACCATAGAGCTGCAGCAGATTCCGGGCCAGATTAGTGTTGTTCATGACTCTAGCCAGCTGTCTCAGATTGCGGGGTTGTGACAGCCCACAGAACTTACGCCATTTGTTGTAGCCTACACAGCAGCAGATAGTGTGAAATTGTTGCACTTGTGAAGATATCATGTGACAATAAAATCTGTAAACTTTGGTATTGGTGGCTCAAACGTATAGGCTAACTAATAGATAAAGAGGATAGACTTAGGCGCATACCAGGGAGTCCATGGTCTCTGCCTCTCTGCAGGTTGAGAGCAGCCAGGTCCAGGGCCAAGTGAGCGGAGAATTCAAACAGCCTTTCCCTCAGCCCATCAACCATCATGTGTTCCTGTGTGTTCAGCTTGGCCTGGCGACCCACCAGCCCCCTCAGGATTGGATCCAAACCACCTGAGGAGTACCAGCAATAGTGACAGTTAACACTGGGTGAGTGTTGTTTTTAAACCTAATTTTATAAATTCAAATTAGAAATATTTTGGCCATACCTTCAAAGACGACCCTCCATGGCGCGAAGAAGGCTCTGTGCAGCGGTGGGCTGTGAAACCTGGGATGCTCCTTGTACTCTTCATTGAGACGGAATATGAATGGCTGAACCATTAGGTGAGCGAATCGGTAGGCAGCTGTGGCGAACACATTGGAAATGCTGGGGTCAATATTCTCATCATAGCCAGGGTATCTGGACAGCTTCCTGGCAATGAATTTTGGGCCGACAATGTGGAGCAGATAGTCCCTGTAAGTGATGACCTAAAAGAGGAAAGGAATTCGCGAAAATGAGTCAACTGTACATATGGAGATGCCACTTCATCACTTTAACCATGAATGTAAAATCTCTGTTATGTGTGGCGTTAATGTCCCTCTAACCTGGAGGTATCCCCCCATGATCTTGCGGGCCTCCTGGTAGAGTCTTTCTCCACCCCAGTGAGGATTGAGCTTGGCCAGGGCACGTGCCAGACGGTTGTGCTCACGCATCATCAGTGTGTGAATGGAGGTCAGCGCAATGTTCTCATTGGACCGCTCATCACCTGGGACACAGCAACAGAAGGCTATGTTTAATACTGGTGGCTGATGGATGCCTAACTTAGAAAACATGGTGGTTACGACAACAACAGTATGCCAAAGAATGACTTGGCCAGGTCTCCCTTGGAAAAGATATTTGAACTCACTGAAACTAAGTTAGTTAAATAAAGCTTAAACAAAACAAAGATAAAAATATGCTGTCTGCACCATGTGATCCTTGCAGTGAATCTTAATGTATTTAGTAATTTTATATCAGCTAGTTCGCTTTTACTCACCAGCGAAAAAGCAGGGCACCTCCTTGGCTTTAGTATCATTAGTAATGCGGGCTCGGCTGGCACACATGTTGATGCTCATGGTGCTGAAGGGCAGGAGTTCACGGCCATTGTCAGTGTACATGGTGTTGACCTTCAACAGGCCCTTGTTACTGCTGAGGTCGCGGAGCTTACGAGCTATATCCTCCTCTGCACCGTAAACCTGGCCTACATCGATGAAAGCTGTAAGGGAGTTCATCTGCTGACGTACAGTACTTGCGCCGAAGATGTGGCCTGTGTTGCCAGAACCGCACGCTGCTGCTGAGCGGAAGAAGGGGATGCACTCATCTGAGTTTCGGCCAAAACGGGGATCTCTCCTAGGGATCTGTATTAAGATGACAAGCAATAGCTAGGATTCAGTGTGTGGGTGTGCTTAACATGCATTCATTTATTTACTTGTGATATTATGATACCGACCGTGATGGGGAAACAGGGCTCTGTGCGATCACAGCTCTGGTCACAGTCAATGCCACTACTGAATGAGCGGATGACAGGGGAGTGAGGGGTGAATGTCAGGTCATGGTCAGTCCACTGGCCAAAGATGGTCACTAGGTGGGTATACAGTGAGTCACTCTCTACATCTTCATTGGTTGTGCGAAGAATACGGTTGGACACTTCCCTTACCTAGAGAGAAACATGCAGAGATGTGAGAGGGATAAACTGGTTAATGTAAATGTGGGAAAGTGGTAGATGTAGACATTTGCCGGTAAATGTGGACAAGCAGAGCAGTAAATGTAGACATTTCCCAAGGTAAATCTGATAAATATGGATGTTTCCCGGTTAATGTAGGTGGAAAATTACTCCATGGGGCCAATAACCTTTTAAAAAGACTCAGCTACAACAAATACCTTTCAGTTGATATCCTAATGGGATTAAAATCACCAAAAGACTCAGAACTGTAGCGTTGACACAATGCGCAACATGTTACAGAAATGCGGACAGCACGACACTGAAGGAGAGAAAGCCTTGTGCTACTTGTGACAGCATTTTCCACTCACAAGTCTGGGAAATGTCCACATCTACTGTAACATATACACTGACATTATAACTGGTTAAATGCTGTTCTGATCCCTAAACTATAGAGAAAAAACATGAAGCATTACTGCAGATGTCCTGACTAAATGTTTATTTTCTTGTTTAGTTTTAGTTTTCTGTTTATCTAATCATTAGTTACTATGTATAGTACCAGGGGAAGCATATTCCTGTTGACTTGCAGGTTAGGGTCCCAGCCTTTGGGCAGGGTGATCCCATCCTGGTATTCAGCAGGTAGCCAGCGAGTGAAGGGTATGTTGGAGGACCCTCGGCGTGGGTTTCTCCTGTGGAAGAGAAACACCTCATTAATGTTTTTCTGTCTTTGTCTACACTCTTGAGAATCTTTACTTGATACTAAAGGATGGCAGTTCTGAGCTGTAGTGACAGAGTTAGAGTGTTAGTGTTAGAGATTTGACTATATATTTAAAATGAGACTGGGCAGTCCACTCACATTTTTAGTATCTTTATTTAGGCAGTGGGAAATGAGAGTAGGCTAGACACAGGAGGGAAAGCCCTGGTGAGATCTGATTCTAAGCCAGCTGGAGCTGCCTCACCTGTTGTTGCAGGTACTGCTAGCAGTGCGGAACTTGTTTAGATTGGGAGTTGTTTTGCAAGAAGGGGCGGGATCTCTGGCAGAGCAGCCTGTCAGTTCAGCAATCACCTTCAGATCCTCCTCAGAGAGCAGATCTGATTCACAGAGGCAAAGGATCAGCAGCTGAGCTGTATCTGACCTGCAGATGCCAGTATGAAGAGGTGGAAACAACTGAAGGACATACCTGTGGCATTGATGGAGCGCTTCTGGATGTGGTGATTGCTGAGAGACCTCTTCTGGATCAGTTTAATGGCATTTTCCATATAGTCAGCGGCACGCACCAATGAGCGGGTGGTCCCTGCAGGTTGCTTCATAAGCCGTAGGATGTCTGAAGGCGTGGCTGTACTCCTCCGTACACGTGCTATACTCCTGTGTTGTGTATAGAGAACAGAGGCATGAAAACATATTCACTGCATGTGATGCCTTGATCATCAGCATTAAATGTCTTCAATGGCTGTCATAACTGCAGGAATGGCAGACAATCTAATGTAGATTGGTATTTTTTACATGCGAGCTGTGACCTTCATTTATTACTGCAGATCTTTCTAATCTATTCTACCATTTCAATAGGTTTGTATACTCACTCTTGCCTGGAGTACTGGTAATCATTGTCTACTTTGGCCATGGCTTCATTCACAGCATTTTCAATGAAATCCCTGCTCAAGCTCGGTTCTGAGGGCAAAAAAAGGCTTTGACTCAATCATTTTCTCTGCAACTATATTTGCAATTGCACAATGTATGTTAATTTTTTGGTTCAATTGTAATACTGTTGTTTTTGGTCAGTACAATAGTGAAATTTGCATTGTTATTTTCAATCCATTAATTATAAGCATATTACAAAACTATTTATAATTGTATCACTAATATCAACTCATAAAATATATACTCCTAAAGTTATCTGGATTAAGATGAATCTATTGAATCTTAAGCCAAAGAAAAAAATAGTAGGATTAAGCCATTTTAAATAAGATTAATAATTACTCAGTGCCTCTGAGTGCCTCTAAAACTATTCCTAGCAATTAAAAAATAAGATGACAGGTAACACTTACCAGCATTCACCTGGCACTGCAAACACAGGACTACAGCCAGCAGGCACAGAAAACCATTCATCTCTATAAAATAAAAAATAAAATAAAAAACACACACCAGCCACATCAAATAAATTGTTGCCTTGCCACATGAAACCAATATAATAAAATGAAAGTTTATAGATTTAGTAATCATAAAATGAATTAAATTAAATTTGGACTTTTTTAACATAAGCAAATAATCATGGAAATTTGACAAATCAAACCTGGCAAATAAAAAACAAACATATAAACACACCAGAACCAAAAAAGGAAAACTACATGGAAGGTGAAAAGCCTTGAAAGGCAAGAAAAGCCTGTGTCTACTGTACCTGCGATGTCCTGCAGGTTCGACTCTGCTCCTCCAGAAGCAATCGAATGTGAATGTTCCTTACAATGTGTTCAAATCTTCTATATATACTGTCATGATGTGGGGAGGATACTCCCTGTTCTAACTCTGCACTGAGACAGTAAATGCATTTCCTTGTTCCTCTTCCTACATCATGAGCATCTTTGTTGTGTACGTCACAAAGATGCTATTTAACTGGAAATGATGGTTGGAACCCCGTCTAGCTTAAATAGCTCCAGATTTCTGATTTCTGACATCTTTTGATAGAATTATAATCTGCAAACCTAATTTTAGCATGTTGTCCCTATAGCATTCATAAAGAGGCTCTTGACACTGATATCTCCAAACTGTTTTTTTAATCTAAGGTCTCAAAGAAAGTCACGTCAAAGCAATTAAAGGGCTCTCCTCCTACTTCACAGACACAACTTCTTTTTTTATGTCATCTTTCACATCACAAATTTGTTGTTCCGCAAGGCTTAGTGCTAAGCCCCATCACTTTAATTGTCTATATGCTCACATTTGATTTGAAGATTTTACTGTTCAGTTTTAAGGATTGTCTGGGGCAATCCCATACATCTTCTCATTTCATATTATAAAAATAAATTAATAAAGATGACTAAAAACAGCCCTTATAATCATTTGTGCTGTAATGTGTAAATGGTGACAAACATCTTTTAACAATGAAAGTAACAAAGGGCCCAATACTTCCGCGTATGGAACGACTTCAAGATTTTGACTAACAAGATAATTCTTTGACTGCTAGTCATGCAAGCCACAGTGGTTTGCGTGACTAGCAGTCAAGGAAAGTCAAGGAAGAAAAAACATCCATCAACACTGAACAAAAACAGCCTGTTAAAATCTCCATTGTTGTAAGCTTCAATGACTTCAGTGACTTCAGTGACTTCAATGATGTGCGTCGTACGGCACATTATGGAACTGACTGTGGACATACCAGTACGTTCCATTATGAGGACAACATGTTCGTTGTATGTTGGTGTTAAAAATACTTACGTCTTCAACGCTTTACACCCTGTACTATATGTATTAAGCATATGTTTTTGGTGGTCCATTCATGATAACTCTCATTGCTTTTGTTTTAAGATTTCTGGCTCAAAGTCAGTTGAGTCACTCATTCACTAATTAAATTTTGTATACAAAAACTTTTTCTGGAAATGAATTGGTTTCCTCCTGGACAGGTATGAACAACCCACACAGCTATGTGGCTCCTCCAGTCTTGTGTATTTTTTTCTGCATGTTGCATGACAAGCAGGCAGAGGCAAACAGTATAGAGAGCAATATACTCTACTACTGTACTAAAATTAAGATAACGTGTAATCAATAGTTTGGTTTCCTGTTTCTATCGTACATACATGCATGATTTTGTTAGGTCAGAGTAAAGAGAAGATGTTCTAGGCCTAAGAATAAAAAACCTCAAAAGCTGTCCATGTGGTGTGGGAGTCTGAAGGAGATCCTGAGGCACTCTGATGGTAGATTGAAAAGTCCTTTATTGTGCTGTTGGAACAGAAACATTGTGTTGTTGGAACAGCACAATAAAGGACTTTTAAATCTACCATCAGAGTGCCTCAGGATCTCCTTCAGACTGCCACACCACATGGACAGCTTTTAAGGTTTTTTATTCTCATATCTACTGCCCTATCCTTGAA
>CABFOS010024749.1:0-11838 GCA_900660315.1 Diretmoides pauciradiatus | reverse complement strand
CTGGACTGGGATCCGTTTGCCATGTTAATTGGACATGGTTGCCACAAGAGGCCAATCTACAGTATGTCATCAATTTGGCCTCATTGTGGCAACCATGTCCAATTAACATGGCAAACGGATCCCAGTCCAGAGCGATTCTGCATCAGTAATGGCTGCTCTTTGAGTCATGCTTTAGTCATGCTATTTCCAACCATGAGGTATTTTAAAGGTTCTCCGGTAATGCTGATCTAAATCTTCTCCTAACTGAGTGTATAGCTTTAAACTATGATCCTTGTCAAACTTGATTTCTGCAGATGTGTTGTGTAGACGTTCGAGCACAACGCGGGATTAACTCTTTGCTTATTCGTGACTATTCGGCTTCATGTTGCAATCACCTTAAGCTGGCGGTTGTTATATGACGACATCGGTTTGAGGTTCACACACACTTTCGCTGTGTGGTTCTCTAATTTCCATTTCCTTGGGTTTATTCTGTTAATTGGTGATGTAATTACTGACATCGTGCTCACAATATCAATCTAGTCTTGCACTGATCTGACCAAGTAACTTTGAAAATGGGCCAATAGCGAGACGTCTGTTTGCACAAGCTGGGTTTTATCACTATTGAATAACATACGGCCGGAGTGTGGCTTCTCTGGTGGTTGTAAATCACTCCAACAACCAGGCAGCTCTGTCTGCGTGGCCTGTTAGTTCTATGGTGCGACCAAAGGGCCTCCACCTCTGAGACTGACTGACCGTACGGGAGTTGGGGCTGCACGCTCCCCTTCTAATGTCTTTCTGCTTCTGAAAAAAGCAGCCGCTGGGGGAGATTTGACTGATACACTAATCCTTTCCTTGTGCGACTTTAAAAATACACATTGAAACCGGTATCAGCCGCAGTGTTTAGGCCCTCTGTGTGATTGTTAGTGAGCAAATGGCTGACGTGTTCCAAAATCATACGGAGACGACTACAGGGGGATGTGTTGTACTCTGCTTGTCATAACATCAAATAAAACGTGATACCAAAGCAAAATGAGAAATAACTGATATAGTTAATGAAAATAATCACCATGTTTTAGTATTTTAAAAAAAGAAGCTCTAAAACTCTGTATTTGTTCCCCAGTTGTTGATGTCATGTCAGCCAGGGCGTTCCACCCTTTTTCACATCATTTAAACACATGCGACATGATGTTAGTGCTGAAAAGTAAATAGGGTCAGAGGATTTGCAAAAGGTTGTGCATGTCACCATCTCCTACACTACACGATTTCAACATTGCAAGCAGCAGGAAGTTGCCCTTCACCACTTCCTTCTGTTAAGGGGCAGCTGTTCTCGTAGAAAGGTAGGAAGAGTACACAGCACAAGCAACTAACAACTGATAGAAAGAGAAAACAGTGAATGCATTTTGTATCATTCACGAATGTATCCCCTGGACACACACACACACACAGGTCACAGGTTGATTGAATAGCTGTTGATATGTGGAACTACAGAAAGAGCCTAAAAAAACAAAGAAAAATCTTTTCTGACAATGCGACTGCAAAATTATTTACCCTCCCCGAAAACACACATGCTCATTTTCTCATAACCACGCAGGCACACTCCACGTGTTATCTGTTGAAACAATATTGATCTAGTTCTAATTCAAATAAGAAAGTGTCTAGAAACGTCATGTTATTTTATAAAGTCCCGACTAAAACACAATCAATCACCCGTGTCTCCATAAACTGACTAAGACTTTCCCCCCGGCGTCTCCTTGGCTCCTTTCTGCAAACATTTTGGATTTTATAGTCTGATCTAAAAGTTTCCTGTACTGAATCTGTAATGAACAAATGCAATCTAGCCACACTCGCCTATAGCGATCTAGCAGAACTAAACATCCAACGTGGAGGTCGGTAGGTCAATGTGAATCAGATCTAGAGCACAACGAGGGGCATGTTACTGATGAGGACTCATTCACTCCACTAGGGCGGTGTTGTGGTTAGAGAGATCTTCTCACAGGGCAAAGGTCTCCGGTTTGGTTTCCTGTCAAAGTGTCTCGAGTCGCTGTAGGTAAATGTGTCATCAAGACGCCTAACATGTAAAGTAGCTGCATTAAGGTGCAGGGGCGCTACAGTAGCCCATTGCTGAGCGCTGATGCCCCATCTGTGCACCGATGTGACTGAATGAACTCCTGTGGAGACATCTAATGAAGTCCTGGGCACAACTGGTCCACTATAGGAAAACGGGACTATGTTTTCACTGCACATTCTAGCCCATCATAACATTTGTACTCATAAATGGGGCTTCACAGTGAATCAGTCCACCCGCAGGCAATTCTGTTTCTTATGCCTCAAATAATTAATCTTGATGATGCTGATTTTAGTTTCATTCTGTACATAGCTAGAACTAGTCAGGTCTGAGTCAAGCTGTGGATATGGATGTCTAATAATAGGCTGCATGCATGGGAACATCTTGACCCCTGATCTAAGAGAATAGATGGTTTCATTTCATGTGTGTGCATGGAAGTATGGTTTCGGTTGGTTATTCTATATTAAGGAATCCTGGCACAGCTTGGTCTTGACCACACAACGACTGACTGTTACAGGACTTTACTGTCACTGGGTGTTGGGAGGTCTACAGTTTAGAGTAAACCGCAGCAAGCTTCAATTTAGCTGCATTCATTTTAGCACTCAAACTTTATTGAAAATGCAGGAGTGATTAGTTAACAGCTTCTCATGGGCCCAGGGCTTTCAAAAGCCTCGCAGTGCAAATGAAACATGCTATGAATCTGACAAAAATGCATATCTGAAAGCACTCTAGTTGGAGGTGCAACAAGACGTGACAAGTTGTGACGAATAACGAACGGCGTGAAGTTATGCATGCATGCCTTTTTCTTCCTTCAGTCTAGAGCATTGTGCAAGATAGCATGGCCTCAGGCTGCATATTACTACCGCAAAGTATTGCAAAGTGAAGTAATATCTTAACATCAAAAGGAGAAGTATTGGTAATTCCAGCTTCTAGTTGTAAGTGTTGCTCACAATTATATTGAGCTTTGAGTTTTTACATGCAAATGGAGATCATTCCATGCATTCCTTCACTATCATTCGTCATGACAACCACATCCAATCAGTGATTAATGCTTAACGACATGCACCAATCAATAAAGCGATCATGAACACTTTGTACTTTGACAATGGAGTCTGAGTTCCTGTTGAATGAGAAAATAGTGTGTGCTCTGCCCACCTATAGTGTTTGCTGTGTCTCACTATTGTGTTGTTGCTTTTACCAGATGGATGACATTGATGCCATGTTCAGTGACCTGCTGGGGGAGATGGATCTCCTCACACAAGTGAGTTAAGTCGGTTATTCATAACTGCTGTAAGACGTGAAATGAAGATTTAAGTAGATTTATTTTGAAAAAAAGCTAAATATATCAGAAACAAACCAAAGATTTAGGATAATTTAGGATAATAAAAACCAGCAGGCAAGCAACACATGGACAACAATATGTTTTCTCCAGATTTTCCACTGCTCATTGTCTCACATAATACCTTAATCAGCAGAAAATAGACTTTTTGGACTTTAGAGACAGATGACAACACCTCTGAAACCCACCATCGATCACCAAGTCACTTCAGACTAGCGAGCACAACAGCCGCAGCAGGCGAAACATTGTTTGCGGTCATCTAACAGCCATAAATTATACACTCTTAAGAAAGGAGGTCAAATGGCAAACTCATAAGCTAGCTAGACATCACACTTTTTTTTCTGTTAAAAGCCCTGCTGATCCCTTTGATGTTGTTTTTCCACCCACCAGTCATTTTAAATCATCTCCACGTTGCTGGATATGTACACATAGAAAGTTCAGTTATACATAATACTTGAAAACAGATGCCATGTAAACATTACTATTTCTTACATAATCTTAGGGGCAATTTATTTCGCAGAGCACACGGAATGTGTTGCGGATTAACCGAGCCCCCGGAGTTCTGCTCGCCCCTGTGGTCACACAGAAATTGTATTCATTCTCTTCTAAACACAGTGCCTTGTTCATTCCTCCCTGCAGAGTCTCGGGGTAGAAACCGTGCCCCCGGCATCTCCCTCCAGCTCCAACAAGGAAGTCAACTTCTCCATCGGCTTCACAGACCAGAATGGTGACTTATACATACAGCAACGAGAATGTCTGTGTAGTGTTAGAAATAGGCCCGGGTGTTTAACTTCTGCATAATGACTATTACTTCAGTGCACCATTTGCGCCAGAAATGCCGTATGTTTCATCAATTACCTAGAAAATTACAATAACGATCACGGGGAGAATCAGCACTGACGTAAAGAGGTAGAAAAATAGCACCGTGTTAGGTCTGGAATAGATCTGGCTACTGCTCAGGCTGTGATTGCAGACAGTGATTAAGGTCACTGTACATGCTAATTACTCACCATAAGCCTTTGGGTTTCTTGGGCTGTAAAAGAAGCAGTACTAATGTGTTATGGAAAAGGTGCATTTTGGTTTCTCTCTCTCCTTCTACCATGTATTCCAATATGTACTTCAGTGATAATGTGCGTGTGTTTATTGCACCGAGCAAATAAAGTGTTTGTGCCTCTAACACCAGAGTCCCTCAATGACCTGGAGGATAACGACTTGGATGCGCTCATGGCTGATTTGGTGGCTGACCTCAATGCGACAGAGGAAAAAATGGCAGCCGAGAGAGAAGGTCGGAAGGAGCCCTCACCGCCCCCCTCGGGCCTGCCTCCGCCACCTCAGGGCCTGAGCACCTACCCTGCCCCTTCTCTCACCTCACCTGCAGCATCCGAGAGTGGCGGCAGCAGCAAAGTTAGCACCCCCGCCTCCTCCATAGCATCTCTCTCGCCACCTCCGCCTCCCCAGCATAGTAAGCCTTCGATGGTGAGTCATCTAGTGTATATATCCTATATGTATATTGCATACTTTCCGCGGTACTTCATGCGGCGGGACAGCAACCTCCTGCTGAGAAGGTTCCTGCTCACAAAAGTACCCAAAAGGTTCAAAAGAAAGACAAAATAATGCAATAATAATATTTTGTTGTCACTTTTGCAACATGTTGGCATGTCCCAGGTAACCGCAGGTTTTTATCCACTGGTAACGTTGTGTGACAGATCCCCAATTAGAACAAAAACATAACCAGTTTCCAACTTCTTGTGGAGAGAATCTGGTGGGGTTTTTGTTCTAACATAGGGACATAGATGCCACACACAAGAAGCCTGTTAAAAAAAACAGCATCTGAAATTTTGTTTTTGTGGAAATGGGAAGAGCGGTATTGCTCTTATAACACAGTGATGGTGAGCTCATAGCAAGTTGATTCTGAACTAAAGCACAGCAGAGGCATCTATTACAGTTACAGTGCCTCATGAGGTAAAACAGCAGAGACCCTGTCTGGAACAGATCAAACACACACACACACACACGGGACAGGAAACAGTAACAGGATCAATACCAAGGGGTCGAGCAGGGAGGTGAGATGTGGCAATGGTGGGGAAATCTAGAGGGGAGCTTATTGCTTTAGCAGGGCCTGTGACCTCATCCTTCTGAGGTGAAAACACAGAGGCCGAAGCCATTAGGTAGATATGTAGACGTTCATTAAAGCTGCACTGGGCAAGTTTTTCCTGTAAAAATACACCTGCCACAATAGCAAAGTGGGACTATAATGGAGAAGAGCATCCCATCCTCCTTGTATATTCACTCTGCTTGCCCAAAACTAATTCTGGTGTCTGGTGTAGACACTTCTCTGCCCCCAGGAAGAGACAAATTGAAACTTAAGAACATAAACTGTCCTCAAAACAGCTGCAAGCGTGCGCTCTGTCCTTAGAAAGCTGGACTCACCGACATTAGATCTTTGGTATCCTATAAAGCATCACAGACCTGACGGGTTGGTAAACATGAGCGTGCTGTGTGCAGTTTACTGACATCACGTTACAGGATTTCTGGGAATCGAAGTTACATTTTTCAAACACGTACCTCTCGCTGCCATTCGGAGCTGCCAACGTGCAAAATTGTCCAGTGCAGCTTTAACAGGATGACCTTTCCCACTATAAAGACGTGATATGCCCCACACCTCTAACATGATGAATAATGACAGATGGATAATCTACACTTCAACTTAATTCCATAGTGTCATCGCATATTATTCATTGTCTTACTCAGGAGGAAATCGAGGCACAGATGAAGGCAGACAAAATCAAGCTCGCACTCGAGAAGCTCAAGGAAGCCAAAGTTAAAAAGGTAAGGCAAGCAAACATTGAACTAATGCGTACGCCTCTGAAAGCAACTGGCAATTGTAAACATGACACACATTGTGCACTATGGCTATCTGGAAGCCATTGTAAAAGGAGTAATGTCGAAGCGTAGTAGGACCCTTTCTTCCTATTCTTGTTGGGAGTGCCATTAATCACAATAATGGATGCCTCCTTTTATCCGGCCAGCTTACTGCAGGGTAGCACAGTTTCCTCTTTGGGTGATATGTGGACACTTTCTCATCTTCAAAGCGGTGCAGGAAACTACTGACACATGTGGTCATGCATGCAGAGCTACGCATCAGGAAGCAACATCTTACGCAAAATCAACCTGTTTCTACGCCATTAGAACTCCGTACCGTTGTCATAAGAAGAAGATGAAGAAATGCACAACTACTTTTAATGTGTGAATGCTGAGAAAACACCTCTGGCCACTTCCACTTTCAGGAACATCTGTCCTATGTTGATACGTGCAGAAGAGTACGGTTTCACGGTTTCATGGTTTCATGGTTTCATTCTCAGTGCTGTGGCTTCCTGTGGTCAGAGGAACTTGAATCTAAACATAAAACGCTCCATCTCCGGAGCACATTTCTGACTCGGGTGCACTCTTTTGAAGATGCCTACCTTGCATGAGGAGGCGAACAGGAAGAAAAGATTCAGATCCAGTGACACAGTCTATTTAATCACATGCAACAATCTATTTTCCAGTGAAAGCCAAGGTAGAGTAAGATGTGATCTAACACACCAAATCCTCTCCTATGATACCATCTCCGAAGCCCACGTTTTTTATGACACAAAGCTGGATTTGTTTCCAGATGAGAGGAAGTGCAAAGCCTTATGAACATGTGAAGGAATCGCATTCATATCAGCCAAGCTCGGGTTGAAAAAGGCACCAAAGGTTTTAGCATAGAAATGAATAGAAACCAGTAGAAATGGACAAAAAGGCCGTAGAGGTTAAACAGAATAGAGGAAGCCCCGATGCTCCAACTGCTCTAGTAAGACTAATCCAAAGATACAGGAATAACCATTTACTGTACGCAGTCTGTTATTAAACTGAGCTTGATTTGATGTCTCCATCCCAACACACCTGGTCCTGCTGCACATCAGGCTGGAAACAGAGCTTTTACCTTCAAACAACAGATAAAACCTTGACTTATATTACTTCTCAAGGCTGGGTAATGCAAAGTTAAGCAAGAGATGATACTGGCTAGACTTTGGCATCATAAAACACTAGTATAACCTCACAGGCTGTAGAAGATATCATTCATTGGGGTTCTTTTATCTCACCGGCACAATTTTTTTGTTGTTCTTTTTCTTTCTATTTTATCATTGTGCTTTATAGCTTCAAGTCTGTGTTTTATCCCAAAACTAAAGTAAACTGCTCTTTGACAGTTAGTAGTGAAGGTGCTTATGAATGACGGCAGCGCCAAGACTCTGATGGTGGACGAGAGGCAGACTGTCAGGGACGTCCTGGATAACATGTTTGAGAAGACACACTGTGACTGCAATGTAGACTGGAGTCTATGTGAGACCAACCCTGAGCTGCAACTTGGTGAGTGACTGTAGTAGAACCGATTCAGTAGCATTTGGTGAACGCTTTTGTCCAAAGTGCCTTTACAGAATCACGACTGCATCATTTTTAACACGGGTGGGAGCCATGGGAATGAAATCCTTAGGTGCAAGTGATGCGTTTTACATTTCCAACAACAGCCGCAGCAGTTTGTTTGGATTAAATAGAAGAACTGGGTAGTTAGCATGAGCACCAGAAATCACCTACAGAAATTCAAACTTTATCAACAGAAAATACAAGGAAAAAGACGTAACAGTCACATACTGGCCACACTCCCACTGAGCACTAGACGTCTTTTCAAGGTCCCAGCTATGCTTCAGCTCTCCTGTAGTCCAGGATCTTTTTGGCTGTGTGTGGCCCAGGTTTAGACCAAGAAGTAAATACATTATTACATATTCAAACAATGCATAAACAGCTGCAAATATCAGACATATGCACCAGAGAAGTGCAGATGTTCAAGATATTGTTTTCATTTTCGTAGACGTCTGCTAATCTTTCACTTTTAAACCGTTATGGCCTAATATTAGCCTAGACACTAATGAAATTGCTCAGAGGGCTGTTTGATTGCCAAGTGATCTCTGGGAAGCGTAGTGCAAAAACACCACCGCTTAGCACTGACGGCGTCGCCAAAACGAAGACAACATGGATTACCACTTTGACAAAGTTGTTACATATGCCTGCCGTGTGTTTTATTATCTTCAGCTATCAAATGAACTAAACATACAAGTGTACAAGTATGTACACACATACACATACACACAGGCCAATGTGGAGGGTGGGATATTTCATCCACGGCCAGATGATGAACTATGTTTTCATTGGCATGATGACAGCCACACTGCAGCAGGCTCACAATGAAGCATTGATCTGATCCCCTCCAACACCCCCCCTCCTCTCTCTCTCTCTCTCACACTCACACACACACACACACACACACACACACAGGAGACAGGTGGGTTTAATTTGCTGTATCGGACACTGTCAGTCATCTTCCCTGTCATGAGGAAATAAAAGCCTTATGATCTCAATCCTCCGTCTGAGCTGTCTGTGCTATATTTACTTCAGCTGGTGGATTTCAGTTCCTCTCGCCACTCATTACCATCTGTTTTCCCTATGAAAGCTTGAATATAACAACCTGATCGGAATCGGTAATGTCCCCTTCGGCCCGTTGGTCACCTTACCCAGTATCTAACGAAAGAACTGGCACCAAAATCATCTCTGTGTCTCCTGTCTCGGGGAGATAGCTCTGTCCGGTGCACATGCTAACGCACATGTTAAGCAAGTGTAGTATGAAATAGACCTTTTAGTAATCCAACATTGGCACTGGTTTTCATATGGCCTGTCGATTCATAACCAAAAGCTCAATCTTTATCATTAGTGAAGTCCAATGAATGTTTCTGACCCTTTCAATGGAGGGATTTGTTGTCAGTGCAAAACAAATGAGGAAATGGGTGTTTCCCTTTGGTCGACATCATGTCTATTTTAAACCCAAATGACAACCTACAGGTATGTGCACATTTGCTAAACACTCTCAAAACACACAGACGGCTACTTATAGCATCCACGTATAACTGTGGACTTGCCCCTGTACTGTAAGCCGCTGATTCATGGTTACAGAGGGGAGGTTCATGTGTCACAACCATGTGGTTAATTGAAGCCATGTATAACTTATTCCAAACTGAGCTTACTTTGTTTTTGTAAACCCCCAGACTAGCTGAACTAAACTATAATGGGGTAAAAATACAACACTATACTCCGCTAATATTTGGAACTCAATCTTTATAAACAAAGAAAATCAAGGGCAAGTCGAGTCATGCCCAATAAAAACACGCAGTACTCAACAACAAATCTTTGCAACTCAAGCGCGTACATGTCTGCAGGAGAGCCATGTGCTCACCATGCACACTCACCGAACCGCACCATGTGGTTAACGCAGTTCAAAGGGATTTTACTCCTAATAACTCACTCCAACAGCAAAGTCACACCATCCATTTAATGAGTGCAATAGTCAAACTATAGACAGAGTCCCTGGGAGCAATTTATTTAATACCTACCTCTGCCTCCATTGGTAACCTGTAATTGGGAAGCATGGCTTAACTACAGTCAAATGCCCAGTACATAATGGACATCTATAGCACCGAGTGTGTGGGTGGGCAGAGTGGGGACGAGGTGGAAAGTGCTCTTAATGTGTTTCTGAGTTTTAATGCCATTTAAAGCCCTTCCAGCAAATGAGCGAGTTGTACTTTATTGCGCCCTTTCTTCATTCGGCCCGTTAGAGAACAGACACTCGCGTGGCTGTGAAATCTATTTTGAACCAAACTTGGCAGACTCTGAGATCTTGTGACAAACAGTGTACACTACATCTGGTAAAGCGTTTCCTTTAAAGATGTCCTGAATAGCGCAGAACTAAACGGCCAGACAGAGGATCCGGCCCAGCTTTTGTTCAAGGCCAGAGCGAGAAGTTGACATTGAAAATATACCAAGAGATTCAGCAGCATTTAAGTAATAAAGCACTGTGGACTCAGCGTGATAGGAGAACCATGCTATAACAAAATATAATACTGAGTAAGTAAACTGGAGACGCTTCATTTTCTTAAGCCGGAGTCTTGGTATTATTATGTGAACGTGCTGAGGGGTTTTAGTTTAGTTTTAGTTTAGTTTATTTGAAAGTTAAAAAAAAATTAAAAAAACACACAGAGGTATGTCTAAAAAAGAAAGAAAACTAACAAGGATGACACAGAAAAGTCAGACTCTTATTTCCACTGTGGTCCTTAGGATGGGATAGAGGAGAAGGTTAGTGTAGTGTAGAACATAATAATGAAACGTACAAGGCACAGACAATTTACAAACAATATAAGACAGGACATAATGAATAGACAAGGTACATACAATTGCGGCCTGGCGCCATCAGCAAACATATACACACATACACACATATTTTCACGGCTGATAGAATAATAGATTCGCTTTGTTTGCTGACACCTGAGTTCGCTTCTGTCTCGGCAGAACGGGCCTTCGAAGACCACGAGAACCTGGTGGAGCCGCTCTCAGCGTGGACGAGGGACAGCGAGAACAAAGTCCTGTTCCAAGAGAACGCAGACAAATATGAGGTTTTCAAGAACCCTCAGGTAAAGTCCCCGTACAGTAACCACCAATGATCAGAAGTGATGTGCACGTGACATCCCAAAGTTCATTTTTCTTGGCCTGCGTTTGTGCAAAATCTCTCTCAGTCTCCACATTATTTCAGCCCAGTCCCGTCTGGATATTTTCACTGTTGAATTGTTGTCAGAATTATGAGATGTCTTTTCTGCGCAAAGGATGACCTCGTACATTTACTTTTTTTCGGCTGCAATGTATCAAACAAAACAGCTTCGGGCAAAGACACTGAAATCTTGGCGTGTTTGTTGATATAACAGAGCCCTTTACAGTCTCAAAGTGTTTCATGGGTTCTGTGTGTTGATGGAAACCTGTGACACAGTCTCTCCGTCCTGCCGTGTCCCATCCCCCAACAAAAGACAGACCTACTTTATGTTCATTTACCATTTTAACTTAGCATTTAAGGCAACCAAGGCCTTTCTCTCATATGACACCAAGTCAAAGTAGGACGATCAGTAGTACAGATATGGGTATTTGAACGCTGATACTGACATTTTTTGGAACGAGGCTTCTGATAGCCAATGTTTTATGCTGCTATTCAGTATTCTTTAAATTTGACCAGTATCAGTAATTCAGTATCTTTAATTTTGATCAAATTTGACCATTTTCATCTGAAAAAAAACCTTTGAAACAGCATTTAGACCACAGGACACTAAAACAGTCCATTGAAAACCATAATAATAATGATAATAAATTATATTCATGCATAGTCTTGTGGAACCAAATTAAAATGTTGCAAACTGTTATATCTAACCCTGATCATTAGAGAACTTTGTGTTGAGTAAAGATGTCTTTTTTTCACTGCAGAACTTTTATTTGTGGAAGAAGGACAAGGCAACTCTCAAAGACATAAAGGATAGAGACAAGGAGTTACTAGTGCAGGTAAGTA
>CABFOS010024748.1:0-10211 GCA_900660315.1 Diretmoides pauciradiatus | reverse complement strand
AGAGATAATGTAAGAAAATTAGATTCAGTAAGGTCCAAAATAGCCAAATGGGAACAGTGCTGTGCCATGACAAACCCAGTTCAGCGGTGAGTTGAGATAAGAGTTTTGGCTAATGTCTAACTCAGACAATATTTTTTAGAACTGAGTTGTAGAATCAGCAGCTTGGGGATGTCACGAGTCTTTCAGGTTCAGTTTTTGGTATCGTTTTATTGTAACTTTATCTACACGTGCCTGAATTCAAATTTGCATTCAAGGGGAGATCCATACTTTCTGACCTTTGAAGTTATGCTCATCTGGCTCAACCAGAGTAATCAGATTTTGGCTAAACTAGTCGTAATATCTGTAACAGCTGGATATTGTCAACTATTCGTGGGTGTTATTATTTGTATGTTAATGTGAAT
The DNA here is from genome assembly GCA_900660315.1 of Diretmoides pauciradiatus. Lineage (NCBI taxonomy): Eukaryota > Metazoa > Chordata > Actinopteri > Trachichthyiformes > Diretmidae > Diretmoides > Diretmoides pauciradiatus. The sequence goes on along the minus strand of CABFOS010024748.1, from coordinate 9,810 downwards.
CCAATGAACCAGAGCCTGTAATCTTAATAATTGTGACATGTGAGTCACCAACTAACTCAAAGTTAAATCTAATGACACTGCAGGGACAGGGTGTTTTCCAGTGATTCTGTGTGTAATGAAAGAACAGAAAATGACAGACGCTCCAAATGTGACGCCCGATTTCTGGAAATGTTAGCCACCGTTGCCACAGCAACAGTGTGCAGAGACAGCAGCTTTACGTCAGCATGCCTTATAAACCCATTGCACAGTATCATTGTAGCATACTCTCTCAAATCTTTAATGCTACATGTATGAACAATAAACCTTTGATTGATTATAGACTTAGATGTGCACAATTTTCTACATGTGCAAATATGTTTGTGTTTAATATGTATTAATATATATATTTAGACTAGTTTTCTTTAACAATTACATTAATATTTAATCGATTCGATCCCTTCATCCCGTGCAGGTGGTCCAACCGAAAAGCGAGGAGTGTGACCACATCAAGTTCTTGATTGAGGAGAAGGACTCGGAGGAAGAGGCTTTCTATGAGGACCTGGATGGCTTTGAGGAGAACGGCACTCAGGAGACCCGGATCAGCCCTTACACGTTTTGCAAGGCCTTTCCATTCCACCTCATGTTTGACAAGGATCTGATGCTCACACAGTGTGGAAACGCTATTTATCGCGTGCTGCCCCAGGTGTGGATTTAGAGCTCAGCTAAGTGTTTGGCACGTAGCCATCCAAAACAGCATTTCATCATGTCAACAGTTGATTACATTTATTAGTGTAGCAGAAGCTGTTTAACTCAAACCGAGCAGGTGACTATACTGCACTATTAAGGATGCTGCAATAAGAGAAATACTTATCTGTATAGGAAACAATGTACAATTCCCAATCAAATCACATGTAATTGCATTAAGTGTATGTGTGTTTTCTTCCGCAGCTCCAGCCTGGTACCTGTAACCTCCCTGCAGTTTTTTCCTTGGTTCGTCCTCACATTGACTTCAGCTTTCATGGCATCCTCTCACACATCAACACTGTCTTTGTTCTACGAAGCAAGGTAGATATAACATATTCAACAATACCACAGTATTATTGGCTGATCGTATCGCTGTCTTCCTAATACTATCATTAGGAACAGTTCTTTTTTTATTCCTTTATTTAGCCAGGGTAGGTTCGCATGAATACTTTTTTTTTCAGCAACGCCGTGCTTCACACTCACACAGTTACACACATTCACACCTGGGAGCTGCCCAGTACAACCACCACAGTCTGACACTATTGGCCACTGAGCAGCTCCACGGTGCAGGGACGGGGAAAGACACTAAAGACAGAAAAAGTAAAAGTGGGATCAAAACACGGCCTGATCGTACAGGGTGCGATGTGTTTGTAGACTCATGTATTGATTTTTGTTTGTTAGCTGCATATATTTTGACAGGATATGGTTATCTCAGCAAGGACTGTTATGGTTTACTTTACACAAACAGTAAGCTGTCGGTAATTTTCATGGCCCTAATGCAGTAGAGAAATAGGTATTTTCATGGAAGAAATTTGGTTATTTAAAATTCCATTTTATGCCTTTTAGCAGTTGTTATCCAGAATGACTTAGAAAGGGGCAATGGTAAAATGATCTCAACCCCTCAGATCACCAGTATTAGAAGCCAAAAGTAAGCAGTACAAGGGTCAAAATGAATATAAAGAAAGGTTTGATAGTAGTAGATAGTAATAGTTTGATCGATAGCTTAACTAATATACAGTTTATAGAATGACGTATTATGTAACATATACTCTCCAGTGTTTGTAATGATGTAATCCTTACAGGAGGGTCTACTGAATGTGGAGACTGTAGAGAACGAGGATGAGCTAACCGGGGTAGAGATCAGCTGTCTGAGGTTGAAAGGACAGATGATTTACTTACCGGAGGCTGAGAACATTCTTTTTCTCTGCTCACCCAGGTAGGTCTACGACGCGTCTACCCAGACAGAGTCAAGCACTGGGTTTATATGCACATCAAACTGACATCTTAATGTTACTGCTGGATGGGAATACTCACAAGTCATGTGAACACGTTAAAGTGATAACTTGACGTTCTGAATGACAACACTTAGTCAAAATACCTTCAGCTGTTTATGTTTACACCTAATATGTTAGTTTGCATTCAGCTTTCATGCCTGCCTCTTCCTCAGTACTTTGATAACATACAGGAAAATTACAACAGAAATATAAAAAACAATGCCAGTATAATATAATATAATAGCCTATTCAATCAACGTTTACAGTATGCTAGCTCGCATGGAAAGAGCATTACCTGAACCTTCTTCTACCATGCATGTAAATATGTCATTGGTTCCCCTGCTGCTGTCTCCATTAGCCTCTGTGGCCCTTGCATAACCAATCAGACATTCCAGTGAAACGTTGGATGCAGGAAAGAGATCGTGTCCTCTGCAGTGTTTTCACAAAAGGTTGCTGTCTGACTGGGAATTACATAATCAAAATGTCACGATGTCAGTCCCATCAATCTCAATATTAGAAGAGCCAATAGAATATACCACAAAACCATGCTGTAACTGGGCTATGAATGCCACTGTAAGCAGGGCGGAGATTGAGTGCTGTTTGGCAGGCGGAGAGAACCGGGAGCGATCCAGCCGGTCAATGAAGCACATGGACTGAACCAGGACTCGTGCCAGTTTACCTGACAAGACTGAAAAGGCTACGACTACAGACTGTTACACAAGAGGAACATTTATCTCAAGACTGTAGACTCAACTTTGAAAGGGAGACAGTGATTTCAGCACAGAGGGTTCATACTTTATGTTCTGTTTAATTTATGTTGGTGCCAAATAGACAACAAGCCAGAACCAGAAGCAGATGTCAAGTGGGCTGCAAAACATTGTCCCAGCAGTCAGATCCCATCCAGGTGTTTTCTTTTAGTTTGAGGCATTAACTAATGACAATACATTATGACACTGTTTTTCACCTTTCTATTTCTACTTGTTTTTCTGTACTCAACGTTTTGTGGTTAGTGTTATGAACCTGGATGACCTTACGCGGAGAGGGCTGTACCTGAGCGACATACCGCTGCATGACGCCACGCGTGACCTGGTGCTGCTGGGGGAACAGTTCCGTGAGGAATACAAGCTGACCCAAGAGCTGGAAATCCTGACGGATCGTCTGCAGCACACACTCCGGGCCCTGGAGGACGAGAAGAAGAAGACAGACAGGTTTGACCTTTCTTCCCTGGCTAGCCTGACTGTAGCCTACAAACCAAGCTAATACTGTCGCTTTAGCATACAGGCAATGAGAGTATATGTATAGTGACACATTAATCTAGTGTTTCATAGAGTTTCAAACCAAATCCTGAAACCTGGTAAGGACTCAGATCTAAAGTATGTGTTGTAAATCACTTGTGAATTGAACTTGCACACCATCAAATCTATGGCAAAAATTTGTGCAATTGGTATGCACGGTATGTCCAAAAGCGTCATCTATGCTTTAACTCAGCTTTTCACTTACACCCAAATATAGCAATGCATACAAGATTTCCCCCTCCAGTAAGTTACAACCCAGTTAATTTTGTGATCCAGTTATTACTACGTATAATTACATACCTACATGAACACAGCCTATTAATTGTTAGTAGGCTGTGAGGATTAGGATTTCATTCTATTGTGAGTGGATATTTGCCTGAGCTACTCTCAAGCCGCTGTCACTGGGAAGAAACTGGGTTAGATTTGACTCTGGCTTTCAGAAAATGGTCTGCCATAGTAATTTGGCACAGCAGCGAGAGACGGCTGGAGAGGAACATGGAAGTGGAACATGCTCTTTATTAAGTGTGCTGTAGCGGCCGTATCTTCTCATAGGAAAAGACTTTCGCTCTGCCGTTGGTTGGATTCCATTATTATTCCTCTTGTCATTCTCCGGTCTGAGAGTGCCTCGGGAGATGACTCGGGCTCAGAACGTTGATTAGAATTCTGAGCAACTCTCTAAATATTTAAGAGCACTGCGGCACTGTGATTGCTTTTCAGAGGGTTGCAACAGTTTCTGGTCATGAAAACACACAAAGATGTAGTTTCACCTTCATACTGTATTTGTTGTTTTGCTCAATGATACTTGGAGAAAAACACTCTGGTGTGTATTTCAAGAAATGCACCAGTGGAATTTTTAAGCCCTGCTATATTAATACTAAAAGATATTACAGATACATCTATTTTCATGTGTATATGTATGTATGGTGACAGTTATTTGTATGTACCCTCCTCCAATTCCGATGCATCATTTAAGACATTTTGCTTTTGACGGGCAGCCATGAGCCAACCAGTTACCATAGAAACACCACCCTCCCTATCTGAGAACAGCTTGCATGCTTTTTTTTGCCAAAAGGTGGTGTGAGCAAATAAAACGCTGCTCTATCGGCTGGACTTTGGGCGGCCTCAGTCCATTACTCTGCCGCATGACTTCACCATCACTTGCTCTTGCTCTCGAAATACACGTTTGATTCTCCGCTTCCTTTTAGATTGCTCTATTCCGTCCTGCCTCCGTCTGTTGCCAACGAGTTGCGACACAAACGTCCAGTTCCAGCCAAACGCTACGACAACCTGACCATCCTCTTTAGTGGCATTGTAGGATTCAACGCCTTCTGCAGCAAGCACGCCTCAGCCGAGGGAGCCATCAAGATAGTCAACCTGCTCAATGACGTTTACACACGATTTGACATCTTGACAGACTCTCGGAAGAACCCTTACGTATACAAGGTTGGGAGCAAATGCATACAATTCATGATGATGATGAAAATGAGTTTTACCTACAACTGGTTCTTGCAACTCAAATCCAGCAGTTGAGACACTCTGGCCTGTTGAACAATAATTTGCAATTTGAGTACATACAAGTCAGTAAAGAGAGGATTTACATCGACTGACTTGGGTTTTTCTCAGTAAGAAAAGTAGTACTGAGTTCCAAACAAATTGTAGTTTTACAGAGGGACTGCACCATTTTATAGGCTTCATGCAGCAGATTTACACTCTAGGCTTTCAGACAAGAATGCACTTTAAGAAGTCAAACAGACTTTGCCACTTGCAAGGGATGGGTTTCAGGCACTGGGTCACCAAAAGAAGTAATATTTACTCTACAAGCCCAATGACTAGGTGGTCCCAGGTTTTTAGCGGCGCTCTAAGAGGCCCTGAATATCTTAAAGCTGACGTAAGTGTTTAAGCGTTTGTCTCAGGGTGTTTCAATTTATTTCTGGCCGTACGGCAAGTCAAAGAGCTATTATTGTTACACAAAGGGACACAGGGATTATACAAGAGCCAAAAATAAAACAAAGCAAATTGGGTTTTGATGTCACTTAGTGGATGAATATGTGATGTGAGCTGTGATAGAAGGATGAATTTGTTGTTTTTCATACAGGTTGAAACTGTGGGTGATAAGTACATGACAGTGAGTGGCCTCCCGGAGCCGTGCACTCACCACGCCCAGTCAATCTGCCACCTCGCTCTCGATATGATGGAGATTGCTGGACAGGTCAAAGTGGATGATGAACCCGTGCAGGTGTGATGCGGTATATGGTTCTTAGGCTTCAGAAAATATTTTCTGTATTTCTTGACAATATATCCATGGAAATGTTACGCAATAATAGAGGTGTGAGACTTAATTATCACACGTTACATTGATTGTGGTGTTATTTGTAAATGTATTGTACACCACCTGCTTTTTCTTTTTTTATTCCTTTTTTATTTTTAGCGAGAAACAAGAAAAAGAAACATGACGGCGTATACTTGTACAGGGCAGGATGATGCCTTTATCCTTTTCTTGACGAGTTTCAGAAGGATTTCAGGAAGACAATGATCTTAAATATGTCTGTTCAACTGGACATATTTTCATGCTGATGTAACAAGCAGCAATACGTTTGATGTAAAACAGCAGACTTTTGTTTAACTGACTGGTTGAGTTTGTTATTGTATCAATGACTGTTGAGACTTAACTTTGGAAAATCGTGTCTGGTTAACAAAAGTCTGTTTACTAGGGACATGGCATTGGCTGAAGAGGATTCCAGTTTGGCAGCAGAAACAAACTCAAATCATCTCACCATCCTGTGGTTATAAATAGATTCGCATTACATTTGTTCCAAACACTTGGAGCTTGTTCAGGCTCAACGAGCACTGAACAACAAAGCAACAGTGAAGTGCCTTATACCAGCAAGTTGAAATGTAAACATTCATCTATAGATTCTTCAAAATGCTACAGAGTATTTTAGCTTATAGCAGATTGAAATCATCGCATCTCATTTTGTCCATGTACTGATTTCTGGCAATGTTACCTTACAAACACCCACAAAACTGTTCTAACCCATTTCAGCAGCAAACTGTAGGGATTTGTGCCAACAGATATAAAAGGAAACATTCGACTGTGCGAGGTGCTTATCTGTAAGGTCTCTGTTTTATTGCCGTCTCTGTGGAGCATAAATCATTTACAGTGTCTATTGTTTAACTTTCACACAGACTGGTTCACATGTAAGGTTGTGGCTTTTTAAACTCATGCCCAAACAATGCATTTACTGTAGGCAGACAGTTTTGAAATGTCTAGGTGAAATATATTGTCTAGGTGTCATCATGTGCCAATTAAAGTAATGTATTTACATTGTGTCAGCGAACAGCTGTTTCCATTAGTTTTCCTAGAAATTTTCAGTACAGCACCTACATATTTCCGGATAACTGATTATCAGTAATGTGGATTTGTCAGGTCTATGATAACAATTGATGTAACTTTCCAGTAGTGGAAAAAGCTAAGAATATCTTAACTTTGGCATGTTTATTTGCTGTGTGTTAGCAAACAACTGAATTACAATGGATTGCATTTACAGTGAGTTATGGTCATCATTATCCTCTCTTGTTAGATCACGATTGGGATCCACACAGGAGAAGTGGTGACTGGAGTGATTGGCCAGAGGATGCCCCGGTATTGCCTTTTTGGGAATACAGTCAACCTCACAAGTCGTACGGAAACTACCGGTGAAAAGGGGAAAATAAACGTCTCAGAATATACTTACCGGTAAGCAGAAGCACCTTCTCGTGTCAGATCTATGGCACAGTCATGGGTTTTCTAGTTTTTGTAAAATTGTGTTGTGATGTTTGCAGTCGGGCAGCAAGGTGGGTCTGAGGGAGCTTTGAAACAACCTTGTAAATGGTAATCAACCGTACGCGTAATGTGTTAAGTAGTGTAACGTATTAGACACTGACGAGGAGCTGGAATCCGCTGGAAACAACCAGGATATGAGCAACTCTTGACCTTTCTGATGTTCTTTGTTGACACAAACAGGCTTAACAAAATTGAAATTGTTTTCCAGGTGTTTGCAGTCTGCCGAGAATGCTGACCCTCAGTTTCATTTGGAGTATCGGGGACCTGTGACCATGAAAGGAAAGAAGGAACCAATGAAGGTGTGGTTCCTGTCTAGGAAAACCACAGACACCGATAGTTAAACACATTTAAGGCTTCAAGCTTATTGATTTTCTTAAGTAACACTAGAAGATGTAACACCACTGGCGTCAACAGACACTAAGTTTCACCATGGTACTGCCTTCAGCAAATTTAAATGTTGATATCTTTGTACGGTACATTTTGATGCAAAAATGACATGGATCAGGCCGAATGAGACAAGATAGATAGATCGACACAGACAGAAAGAAAGGAAGAAAGAATCACAAAACAAATATATTAAAAGTACAAGGCCTAAATACAATAAAATACACAATGAACATGATGTATAATCAGTATGTACAGTGGATGGATGCCATATTTACATATATACACATGATAAGTTATGAGGAGAAGAACAGATTGTGAATGGATGGATAGTACATAATGAATGAATATGAAAGGGAATGAATAAAATGCAGGGTGATAAGTAGTGAGGAGCAAAACAGTCCTCAGCTGATATCAGAGGAGGAGAGGTGTTAAAAAGTCTGATGGCGGCCGGCAGGAAAGACTTCCTGTTGTACTCTCTGTCACACCTCAGTTCAGTCTATGGCTGAATAAGCTCCACTGCTTCATCCAGTAACCACGGCATGGAGGGGATGGGAGACGTTATCCATGATGGACACAAGAAGTGATTAGCTATCCACAGACAAATATTTCTAATACATCACATTGATACTGTTCTTTCATGGCCTCTCCTTTCTTCCAGACCATATGTTTAGTGTAGTCATTCAAAAGTAGTGATGACGTACAGTACACTCAAGTTTGATGCCCTTTTAAGGGGCATTGAAGCTTTTTTTTGTGAATGGAGATTGTTTTGAATGATCCCTTTTTCACAACATATACTTAGTATAAAAGTTATTGCATATACTTCTGAACAGATTTTGTTTAGGCAAACATTTTTTCATGTTTTTTTGGTGTCCCTTTTTGCCATATATTCCTACTGTACTTAAACATGCCCAAACACCTATCAGCCTAAAAAAACTAATGCAACATCAGATGAGTCCAATCCTCCTCCGGGGAGTTGATGCCATATATGTTTTAACCCTCGTCATTATTTAATATTAGAATAGAAAATATATTGTATACAAAATATATCTGACTTATGTGTATAATGATGCCCATCTTCAGACTCTGCACTACTGTATACATTAATATCATGCTTGCTGCTGATATTTCACATGATGGGAGATCTTTTGAAGGACATATTTTACTCCAAAGGATGTGAGAGTTGTAATCTGTCTCATATTGAATATGCTACATTGGCATTCAGAGCATGAAACGTTGGGTTCAGCTGTACCAGAGCCCTAAAGCCTCCGTCAGTGTTTGTCTATATTTGCAATTTGTCTATATTTTCCTCACAAAGCTCATCAGAAATAATAATTTAGAAGCTGTATACATAGAAAATCCCCTGTTTATCAGTTCTTTGCTTAAGAAACTTCTATACCAGTGCTAGTTTTGATGTGGAAGTGGAAGAGGTATTTCATATTTGGTTACTTAGTATTATGAAAGTCACAGGGGCCTATCTAGTGTAGAATAAGCACAAAGATGTATTGATATAGATAGTGTTTAAGCCATAAGTATATCTTTATATAAATATCGATCTCCCTATGATTGAAATGATCCCATAATTTGGAGTAAGCACTACACACTATCTAGGAGGTATTGCAGTTCTCTGCTTATTGACTTATTGATCACTTTATGTCTGCACTTATTAAATCATTTGAATATTATTTTCAGTTCTATTGGTCACTGTTGCGATATTGTATTCTGAAAGAACTATATATTTATTTGTTAACATTATGTTCTTTGATATTTATTCTTGTATTATGTGGTAAGAAATCTATATGCCAAAATGTCACATATATGTGATGAGAGAGAGAGAGAGAGAGAGAGAGAGAGAGAGAGAGAGAGAGAGAGAGAGAACCCATATGCAAAACCAGATTGGCAGAAAAAAAACTATGTTGTGGATAAAATTATGTGCCTCCATAATCATTTAAGCAAACGTAAATTGTTCTGTGCTGTATGTAATTTCAAGTGTATTTGTATAATCTGTCTTTCACAATGTTTTATTCCAAATTCATTATTACCACTCTGCATAATGTCCTTGCAAAGAATCTGCTGTAGTACTGGGACTGACGCACACAATCCACAACCTCTGCATATTGTTGTATTATTGTGCCCCCAACCCATGTGTAAGTAACTGTATAAGATGCTTGTGTGTGTGTGTGTGTGTGTGTGTGTGTGTGTGTGTGTGTGTGTGTCTCTGTGTGTGTGTCTCTGTGTATGTGTCTCTCTGTGTGTGTGTCTCTGTGTGTGTGTCTCTGTGTATGTGTGTCTGTGTGTGTGTCTCTGTGTG
>CABFOS010024747.1:0-13073 GCA_900660315.1 Diretmoides pauciradiatus | reverse complement strand
ATGTGGTCTCATGACTTTAAGCTGCAACACACACACACACACACACACACACACACACACACACACACACACACACACACACACACACACACACTAGCTCTTTATAGATGCTTGGGTGGAGGGGTGGGGGATGTCTGCATGGGTGGAGTGAGTGAAACTATATTGACTTTGAAAACGCCACCTGTTAATACCAAAGTGCTGAAAAGTCACTGAACTAAATATTTAATTATTATTTAACTCCTGCGCCACTTCAGTTAGAAGATCACCAAGCGGGGGTCAGGTGATGGCGGCGAGGTGAGCACGTTTTGGCTAGAGCTCCGTGCCACTCGGTTCTAATTATTTGCTTACAACAACCGTGCATTGGAAGCCACTTTTGGTGTGAAAACTTTTGGCCACAGTCTTTTGACAAAAGGGGAAGAAGCCTAAGGAATAGCGACAAAAAAAAGAGACCCTGCCTGAGCCCGGCGAGTGCAGACAAGATGGCGACCAGGCCGAATCAGATATCTCTGACGAACTTGACCCCGCCCCCGCTAAAGCCCTTCATTCTACAGTGGCATATGGTGTAGTGAAACAGCGGCTACGGGAGAGCAGGATACTGCTTGTCATCCTCTTCCCGGGCTATTCTACAGGTGTCCCATGGAGGCTCCAAGAGGAGGTTCCTCACCCCGGAGCAGGTACGCGACTACCTAAACTCCCTGCCTGGACTGTAATCTCCTGGAGCGTAATCTCCCGGAGCACGTATCAAATACACAGGTTGTCTCATCTCTAACAAATTTTACTACAGCCTTGGTTGTTCAACCACTCTGTTGCTGTTTGGACCTGTCTAATTGACTAGACACCATTGCCAACATTTTGAACTTTTCCTGACCGAGTGGCGCGGCTGCTCAGAATGTGAGCGTTGCTTTTCTATTTTATATCAGTTACTCCCACAGGAGGACTCATTAGTTTTTTGCAAATGTTTTACTTTTTACACTGCCAATCCGCATTTTGTCGTGAGCTTGAAAGTTGTTGGTTTGGTGAACAGTCCCTGTTACTTTGTTATGCTTGTTTAGTTCAGTTTTCTGTCTAGCTCAGGACACGCATGTCTAAGGTTTGAGTTGCATATTAGTGAGGCATTTCCCAGCCCCTCTGAGTTTAACCGGCCTGGGACTCTGATAACATTGGTCACATGATGCATGTACCAAAGAGGTTGGGAACGTGCCAGGGGACTGGGCTGATTATTTTGTCAATATAGCTAATGCAATGTCTCATGGCCATGTCTAATTTAAATACCATTAAGCTCTGTTCTTGGAACATCCGGGGTCTCCAAAAACCTGCCAAGAGAATGGCAGTATTGTTCATCTGTGAAAAAAAGAGGATGTTTCCACTGACTCATATGGAAGACAAGGACAATGCCAAACTGGGAACTGGGTGGGGCAGGTTTTTGCAACATCATTCTTCTTTTAGTAGGGGTGTGGCCATTTTGGTCAGTAACTTCCACCAGGCATCTCTCCTCCTTCAAGGCAAGGGTGCTCACTTCTATATGTCATGACATTAGGTATTCAGAAGTATGGAGGGACTTTCATCCCACTGACTCAGAGTTTACTTCCTATTCCCCAGGCCGGGGTGGTAAAAGGATAAACCCTCGACCCCGAGCCTGGGGAATGAGGATGAACAACTCCATCCCGCCCAGACGAAGAAGAAGAATTTACTTTTTTTGTTCGTTCGTTCACCCCTCTATATATGGTCTATTCTCTTTCTGACGCAACGGCATTGTCAAGGCGCTAATTTCCTTCTTTACCTCAGAATTCAAGATGATTTATTCAAATAACTCACTATCTACACATTCCCTCTATCCTTTGGGAGATGTATAAAGGTTATTCCTTGAATCTGGGTTAGCTGACTTGGAGAAACACTAAATATCAAGCCCAAGCCTGATTCCGAGCACTCCCATAAATTCTCCAGACAAAAGTTGTATGAGTTCGGGGATAAACCCAGTAGATATCTGGCCAATCTTGTTCAGACTCTCAAATTATTGTTTCAATTACAGATTCCAATGATGTCAGATCACTTTTCTCAGACTTGAGACTCCCAAAAGCCACAGAAGCTCAAAAAATACAGTTAAACGCCCCAATCACAAGAGAGAAAGCATTTCTCGCTTTGAAATCTACGCCATCGGGGATAGGCCCCAGGGCCACATGGATTTGGGTGTTTTATGAGGAGTTTACCAATATTCTCTTAGACCCCTTGCTGGCTATGTTGAACCATTCATTTGAAAATGGGATCACTCAGGAGGCCAATATCTCTCTTATCCTTAAAAAAGTAAAGTGCCCTGACAATTGCGCCGCCTACAGGCCAATAGCTTTAACTTAACTCTGATCAAAAATTGCTTTCCAAAATACTAGCCATGCAAGTGCTACCTTACATTATTAAGGAGGACCAGACCGGTTTTATTAAGGGTCAGAACTATGAAAAGGCTCCTTAATATCATTCAGCTAACCCAGGGCTAAATGGAGCCTGCCCTTGTGCTTTCTATCGATGTCGAGAAGGCATTTGACCGCGTTGAATGGTCTTATTTGTTTTATACACTTAAAGAATTTAGCCTGGGTGAGAACTTGGTGGATAAATGGGTCAGGACTCTTTACAATACTCCAACGGCAGCAGTTCTGACTAATGGGCTGAGATCTAGCAACTTCCCTTTCACCGTGGGAATAGACAGGGTGACCCTCTTAGCCTGTTGCTCTTCAATGTTGCTATTGAGCCACTGGCCCAAGCAATAAGGCAGTCTGCTCTAATATCTGCTATTCTCATTGGAGACAGGGAGCATAAAATTACTCTTCATGCGGGTGACGTGTTGATATTTTTATCAAGACCACAACCCTCTGTTCCCTGCCTAACCCAAGACACTTCAACATTCAGCACTTTTTCAAGGTACATTCATTTAGCAAAGTCTGTTTTGTGTTGTTTCCTTGGGAGTGTATATAACACCAACATATGGTCAGATGCTTAAGACCAATTTCCCTCGTCTTCTGGATGCTATAAAGGCAGATTTAGATCGCTGCCCCCCACCTTCCCCCACCTCTTTCCTGACTGGGTAGGACTGCTGTTATTAAGATGAACATCCTGCCCAGACTACTCTACCCACTGCAAATGATCCCCATTGTTATTAAACAAGGTTATCAAGGTACTTGAAGGCTGGCTGAGTTCCTTTATCTGGAACAAAAGAAAGTCCCGACTGAAGATGGCAAAACTCCAAATGTCTGGCTCTGATGGGGGCTGAGATGTAACAAATGTGAGACTCTATCACCTCCGGGTGATAGAGGATTGGCTCAAATATGACCCTGCCTCAATTTGGCTCGACGTTGAATCCTCTCAGTCCAAATGCCCTTTGTGGAGTCTGTTGTTTGTGAACAACTTTAAGTCTGTCAAGGACCTCTGTACTAACACTTTAAGTGCAGTCAAAGCCTGGAGGTCCATCTGTACTATAGAGGGCCGTGCTCAGTTAACATCCCCTCTTACTCCTATTCTGGATGGCCCAGACTTCCTGCCAGGCTATCAAGACCAGGGCTTTAAAGTGTGGCACAGTCAGGGGCTAACGAAGCTAGGAGACCTATTTGATGGCCAGACTTTACTATCCTTTCTGCAGCTACAACAGCGATATGGCCTACAGAATGTGAGTTTTTTAGATATTTACAAATCAGACACTTCATCGCTAAAGATACCACATTAACAACCAATAAATCCACCTCACATGTAGAAAGGGCCTTGTCTTAGAAACACATTAGTGTGTTTTATAGAGCCATACATTCCAATTCATCTCTAACTTCCCAGGCTACTACGCTAGAGACTTGGGGCATCACTATTGACGACCTCGACTTGCACGAAGTGTGGGTCTATGCTATGGAAATATCTATCTGTAACTGAACCAAATCTACTCAGTTTAGAATTGTACATGGCACCCATATAACACCTGCTCTCAAAAACAAAATGGATGCTAATGCGTCTCCGCTCTGCTGTAAGTGTGACTGAGACTGGCAACTACATTCACTGTTTCTGGTCATGTGTGAAGCTACAAAGCTATTGGTCTGGTATTGTGGATGAACTGTGTGTTATCTTTGGTGTTCCAATAGAGTTAGACCCTATGTGCCTCCTACTTGGTCTTCCCGATGGTCACATTATAAATATCAAACACAAAAGGTCATTCAATTTATTGACTTTTGCCGCTAGGAAGAATATTTTGCTATTTTGGATCAAGGATGGTGCTTCAACAAAAAAGTCATAGCACAATCTTGTAATGGGAGTGTATTCCCAATGAATACATCTCATGTATGTTTCACTCCTCGGTGGACGCTTTCTATAAAGTTTGGGATCCTTACCTAGAATATATTGGACCTACTGTGTCATCAATTTATACATTTATTTATTTGATGTTGCCTTTCTTTGTTGTAGGGAGTGGTGAGGGTTGGGGATGGATATAATGTCCACTATTTTTATCTTATGTTACTCATTTTGTCATGTCTGAGCTGTTTTGTAGATGAACAATGTAATAAATATATTCTTGGAAAAACAGAAAATCACTAAGCTACTTCCTGGTATGTGAACACACCATGCAACAGCCCAGAGCTGCTCTTGTTGGCTTACTACAAAACTGCCTGGTGCAGGAGCTGGATTTCCCTTAGCCAGAGCTCTTAGGGCTCCGGATTCCTACAGAGCACATGCAGTAATTCCCTTAACTAATGATTCAAAAAGCATTAGGCACAAACAAACAAATGAACAAACCCACAAAGAGAGCCTGGCCTTTACAGAAGTGCTGCCGAGCACCTAATATACCCAGCTCCGCTTTCCACTTTCTCTTTCAAACAAATGCCTGTGTTGGAATGGGAGGGTGCCAATTCCCAAAGAATGCATTATGGTTTAAATATATCAGCTTTCTCTTGTGTGACACCTCACACAATGCGGTTCCACAACACACTCCCAAGCTGCAAAGCTGGTTGACTACGTTATGAGGTGAACTGGAACAGCTCAGGCTATCGACTCCAATATCCTGTTACATACAACAATAACACCAAGATAAATCAGCCCCATTATTCAGATCATTTAGCGTCTATTGATCTAGTAAGCTCATAACTCAGTCCTGGCTATACCCAGCTTACTGTTCATAACCACCCAACTAGCAGAATACAGCAGCAGGACTGGCCTCAGCCATCTATGGATATCATCCTCTCCCAGCTAGAGATCTTACTACTGAGGGTGTTTGGAGCGTATTCTTCATGTGAACACATTAGCATACTGCCTGGAGCTTGGGTCTGCCTCCCAAACTAGCAGCAATCTGCTGGAACAGTTTTGTTCACAAAGCAAACAATTACATTGGGAACATACAGAGGTTTACACTTGGAAATACTGATGAAGGAAGAGTAGATTCAACACTGACAGTGAAGCTCAAGCAACCTTCTTAAATTCTTCTTCTTAAATAGCTATCTATGCAAACACATAAACACTACCTACTGTATTAATGGCATGAGTACTCTCGTGAAGTCTATGTTTGTCTTTAAGGCTGCACGATAATTGCAAAAAGTATAATTGCCAATTAATTCCCTTGATATTGTAATTGTCATTATAATTAGGGATGCACAATATTGAAATATTGGCTGATATCCGATTATTTCCATGGTCATATCGACTGATATCGATACCGATATTGCAATACCAGTTTCCACCAGTAGGGTTTACCTTCCATCTTGGAGTAACTGTGATGCTGGGTGCAGATGCAGACGCTGCTCTGTTATAACCTGATTTCTCTCCACACACCACAGATATTTACTCCTGTGTAGGTTAACAAGAGTGTTGGTGTTTTTACACCAATGCATCATTGTGGTTGGCACCTAATTAATGTGTCATCATATCGGCGCCACATATCAGGAATAATTTTGATATCTGTCCGATAACGATAATGCATTTTTAAAGGTAGGTAAATTTGAAAATAATGCTACCCTTTCCTTCAGCCCTCCCTCTAAAGTCCCTCCCCCGAAACACAAACGCACACTACTATTAGGTAGGTAGGTAGGTAGGTAGGTAGGTAGGTAGGTAGGTAGGTAGGTAGGTAGGTAGGTAGGTAGGTAGGTAGGTAGGTAGGTAGGTACTTCGTCCAATCATTTCATGGTACGTAGACAGACAGGGAGTCCTATCGAACCATTTCATTCAGACCAAACTAAATGACTGGACGTAGTTTTCCCGGTCTTGCGCCCGCTAGAGACATCGGATTTTTTTCTTTTTAGTATCAGATATCTTGTATTATTGATCGCTATCAGGATGTCCAGAAAAATTCAACAAATATAACAAAAAGTGTCTCTGAACAAGATTACCTACCCTGCCTTTAAGCAATTATCGTCCAATACCGATATAAAATTGATTAATAGAATTGCAATTAAATACATATATTATGTTGCCAACTGCATATACTGTATTCTGTATAAACAGCCAAAACATATCAAGCCAATAAAGGATGTGTAGTGATGCAAACTTGTAGCCCTCATCCTCTTTCAATCCATGAAAAATGAATAAAAACGCGATGGTGTCCATTATCTAAGTTGGCAAGTGAGCTGCGTTTTAAATTGTGTTGCGCGTCTAGCCGTCTACTGGTGTACGGTACGCCCAAAACCAGTGGAGCACCTAAATGAAAGCCATTGAGCCACACTCAAACTTAGCTTGCTGGATACTGGGATGTGTCATAGAATGAATCAGTAATGGTTGTCTGTGTCGTGGGCCGAACCTTACTGGGACTCAGGCCTGGTGACAATGCTCATGTGCTGTTTAGAGCAGTTTGAAGTTAGAAAAACTTGATTTTAAAACAGCGGGAGCATTACACGTAATGCAGTAATCTCAATTAATATACGATTCATTGTGCAGCCCTACTTGGCTTCATTTCTAACTTAAGTCTCCAGTCACGCGTCCAACACATCTACATGGAAAGCCCTTCCTCTTTCTCATAATTCCTGCGTCAGGGCATCACAGCCACATCAGACATGAGAAACTTCTCTGCTGGATTCTGAGGACATCCCAGCCTGCAGCGATGCACTGCACTGTTAGCCAAGGCTCTGATTAAGTCCCAGCAGTGGAGTAATGAGCACAGTGCCGCACAGTGAGACTCAGAGACAGACCAATATACCCACAGACACAAAGCATACACATACAGGAACATATTCACAGAGACACGACAGTCCACGTACAACACAAATACACACACGCAGGATTTGCGCTGAGCCTCTCTCTCTCGGTGGAATCGGTGGCCCTGATTACTCGAACTAAAGGCAAACACTCCCCACCCTATCAGCAGCACTACTGCAGGCCACGGCATGAATAAGACATGAAGAGCTACACTAAGCAACACTAAGGACGACTCTGCTCTGTGGCAAATCCTGTCATGTGTTCAAATTAGACCCACTAGACAAAAAAGCAGTCTCACATATGCATGGGCACTGCTAAGGAGTCTCGCCATGAGGGAAAGTCAGTGCCAAGTAGGTCAGCAAATGTTGGTGAATGGTGGGTGGTGTGTGTTGACCTTCGTTACACCTAACACAGGTCATCTGTGTGTATGCTGTCGGTGTGTTAAAATCTCATCTCTTATTTCATTAAACTAAAGGAATACCTGCCAATAGTAAATGTTAACACCACAGTTTTCTAACCACACTTGAACCACATCACAGATAATCAATCAAATGCTCATCAAAATGCCATGAAAGCGTTCCTGGTAGTCTGTAATCTGTGGTATCTATATAAACCATAATGACATGGATAAAGATTATCCGGATATGGGTCATGAATGTGAATAGCGGTTATTTATTTGATTCCAAATCATGAATGGACTGAGCTCTACGAGCATATACACACTTATAAAGATCTCCATGGACAGTTGATAGAGAAAAGAGACAGGCAGAAGTAAAGGGCACTGTCCTCTGACTCATGTTGACCTGGAGGATTACATGCTGTCGACATCCACCGAGCTCAATTACTGTGTTCAACTCTACAATTTTCTCTAAAAAACAAGTGGGGTGCTGTGCAATGAGATCAAACCCTGAAGGACGGTAATCGAATCAATCGTCATACAGAAGCTGAAGGGGTCAAGTGTTGTTGGGTTAGGCTGCTGTGCTCTAAATGGAAAGCAAGTGAAACCGCAGCTGTGGTTTGCGACTCTACAGCTGGATGGTCACATCGCATTTTGCTATTTTGAAAACTGAACTCTTTCAGATCGTCACTGATCCTGTCAGTGCTGAACTGGAAAAGCAGAAAATCTGCCCTGGTACTGCGGTGTTATATTTACTGCCAATATTTCTTTCACAGTTATATTGTTACTGGGAAATTGTTCCATCAGTAATGCACGTTTTTTTTAAAACTTTTTTTTACGATTTTCACAATTTATACTGTAGACTAAACTCCAGATTGTGTGCATTTAAGAATAAGGATTCAGCCTATGTTAAAATATGAATTATGTTACATAACAAAAAAACATCCAGAGATATGACAGATAGTATGAATGTTCTTGTAGTTATTGTTATTGGAGCCAGAACTCGTGTATCCCTCAGGCCCTACCTGGTATTATCATGTCTTAACACGCCGACTAGCAGCCAATCTGCCCAACGATACCATGGCATGTCTCTTGTGGTTATTATCTAAAGCCAAGAAGCACGATCAAATGGTTGTCTGTCTGACCTCAAACCCAGCTGATGTGTGATTCACCAGACAGTCTACCTGGTACAAACACAACAAGCACACATGTCTGCCCCTGTAGCCGAGCACATCCTGACAATCAATAAAAACAGCCTTCATCAAACGCTGGGATCATTATTTAAGCAGATGGTAACAGCCGCATGCAGAACAACGTCCGACCTTATATTTCTCTTTCAACACATAATCCCTTATCCATTCTGGTGGGTTTTGCTTTCACAGACATCAAAGTTTGCATGATTTTTTTTTTTTTTTGCATGACCACTTGATTTCCCTTAAGTGAAATCAAGTGGTTCCCTCTTACAAAAGGCATGCGGTAATGTCGTGATGACCAGAGAAACAACCCCGCTGCATTCATATTCTGTCGCAAAAATTTGCCAGTGACAGATTTCCTGAAAGTGACAGCGCAGACCTTGACAAAAGTGGACCGGCCCTTCTGGCTTTTGTCCTGAAATGGCGGATGCACTGTCCCGGCCTGTGCAGATAAAATTACGATTCCACCACATTTTGACTTCTGACTGATTCATCTTCGATGCTCTCTTCTCTTCTGTGCTTCCACACTATCTTAGAGGCGTGTACAATACCTGTAGCTGGTTGGCCAGAGGTGGGTGGGCTGTAGCTGTAGTGATTTGTTGTGTGGTGTTTTCAAACAGCTTTTGTGGAGGAGAGTGTGGTTGGTGGAAAGGTCAATGGAGGGTAATTGTGGGGCGGTTCTGTAATTAGTGATTATGTGTGAGGGGCTGTGGGAGTGGTTTCATAATTGAGGATTGTGTGTGAGTGAACGTGTGGTATTTACAGGGTGCCTGTGGATCTGCACTGATCCCTACCTGGACCTCCTCGCCCCGGACGGACGAGTCGCCCAACAGCGGTTCCACCGGCGGCGCGTTAATGGTTACAGACTTCTCCGAGCGGCTGTCTTTACTGCGGGACTTGTGGCGGTCGCGGCTTCGCTCCCTGGAAAAGAAAAACACACGAAAAAATAAAACCCAAGCAGGCAGGGCGAGGTCGGCGGTGCCACGATGTTGCCGTGACAACCCGCCAGCACATAAGCTCGCAAAAGAAGTGACTTGTTATTGTCAATCGTGACTTCAATACACAATGTATTAGAAAATGAGCATCTCCTCTGCATAGTTTGGCCTTTCTCTTTTTGTTTGTTTTCTCTTTTCGCCTCTCAAGAGAATTACAGTGTAAATCCACGATGACCTTAATACCTCTGGCCCTTAAAACTTTTTTTTCTGGGTTTCATTCCTCTTATTTTACAGCCAACGTCTGTCATGGCTTAGTGGACGGCAAACTGATTTATTTGCTGCAAAAAAACACAAACCGTGGACGAGACACAGAGCGACATACATAAACACAGAGAGAGGCGAGAGTGTGAAAGCAGCCGGCTGCTGTTTGGGTCAGATAACACTCGAGCCGTTCCCCGCCAGTACTGCTGCAAAGGTGGATAAATTCAACTGCTCTTTGTTTCATTCAATTGAGTATAAAGCCCATGTGAACTCTGCCCCACATAAACCCCTCCCTCTGCATCTTTCCTTGCTCTGTCCACCCGCCGTTTCTCTCCCTCCATCCCTCTCTCACTATGAGGCCCTCTGTCCCTCTTTTCCAAAAATGAGCCCCAACATATGAGCTCCATTAGCCAGGCTGACCCCCTGCCCTCCCAGCCCTCAGAACCCTAATCCTGTGTACAGTGTGAACGAGGGTGCTGTGTGTGTGTGGGTGTGTGGGTGGGGGTCTCCATATCCTCCACCCAGCATCACCAATGCCACATGGCACAGTGCCCACTCTGCAGCTCCATTACCACAGACCTGACACAGCGAAGCTCAGCAGCCCTTGTTAATCCCTCATCTGTCCCCTTCTCCTCCGGCTGCTGCCATGTTGGATATACGTATTATATAGATTCAGTGAAATGAAATGTGCAGCACCGGCGGGATAGATAGCGTCACAGATCAAAACGTTTCCAGAACTGGTTAAACTGGTTTCTTCTGTGTTGTTCTTTGAAGGATGCCGAGGCCTGATGCAGCAGAATACCTCAAGCGGTTTGTTGGAGTGCAAATGTATATTCCTTTTCCAGGTATTGTGTATGAGAGCTGATCGGTGGTGCATGGGGATCACAGGCAGACAGACAGCAGAGCCAAGGCTGCCAGATCTGATATAGATATTAAATGCTGAGGATGCTCTAAAGAGATTACTGGGTGAACATATTGGAAAACAGCAGAAAGCCAGACAGGGAGTCGTCTTATTCTTGCATGCCTCTTACAAATAAAACTGCCTGACTTTAAAGTCTAAAGAGGACAAAGGATGTTTCCGGGTGCTATTTTCTTTGTCTTGCCAAATGCCTTTTAATGTTCCTGTTGTTAAGCATGTTGTTTGATGTAATCACTTCCTTTGTATGAGAACAGAAATGTAACAAATCTGATTTCCACAAAGCAGGAGGATTTTCGTGTATCCCTTTTCCCTACAGGCTTCATTAAGACCCTCTTAACCACTGCCGAGCTTAAGGCGACAGACATCGTTGCTACTTACATCTTTTCTATTTACCTCATTAAGACGTGTATCCAAAGACAGGCAAGAAAGATCAAAGTCTGACACAGTTAAATAAGATCTGGCGCCTACTGTAAATGACAGCCTTAAATACTGAACTAGTGATGACGACTTTAAGTGACTCTTGAACGCTACTCACGGGCACAATAACAGCTCACAATGTACAGGACATCCTGCCTGCGGGGGTAATGAGGGAAAACAGAGTGATTGACAGTCCAGTGGAGCTCTATTGGATCTAGGTGTTTTGATTAAAGGGAGTTCACCACTCTGTTTCCCGCCTCTATTCTTATACTTCCCTTTCAGCCCTGGATGTGAGACACGGTTTCCTACTGAAAATCACAACAGCAATTAACTCTTTAAATCACAATTTAAGGCAAAACCACAAAGTGTGCCGTGATTTCTAACTTGCAACGTCGTCAACCAGAAAATTACTCCTGAAATGACCCATCTATTTTGTGCTTAAAAAAAGCACACAAAATGTTTTTTTGTCGGTGTAGATTATCTTGGCGCCAATGGGCATTTCAAGCAAGTAATCATGGAGTTTGTGAAAAAAAACTTTTACATTAGCAGCTATTTTTCCAGAGCCTGCAGCAGCTTCCCTCAGTGACAGAGTGTCTGACATATTAACATCTTATAAATCCAGGAGATACAGTAAGGAGGTGATGTTAGCCTTTAACTATATTGCTCTACTATGATTACTACTATAGGCGATGGCTATTCCACCGAGCGCGATCATCACTCAGACGCTGTCAGTTATTAGGGTCATTAATTGGGGAGGAGCGCTGCAGGGGAGGAAAAAGGGAGGAGATTGGGAGGAGTGGCCGGGCTCACACTGCAGCACTCCTACTTTAAAGTCATCAGCAGAATGATAAGCAGCTCTGGGTGAAGGGCAATGGAAAAGTGGCAGCTCGAGTAAGGGAGTGGTGTGTAGCAGAGTGCTGTGTTAAAGAAAGACATCCACCCTACACTTTCAAAAACGGCTATTAGTGCTGTAACTCGCATGCCTGGGCCCGTTTCGCTGTTTGGTGGTGTAATTTTCTCATTCCCACAGACGTTGCGTTGAAATATTTCCAGTGCAGCTAAAATGTAGTAACAATCATACAGGGAGAAATCCATCGCAGAAGAGGAAGAGACACCACTTTCTCCATCAGTAGCAGCCTCAGTGGACCAGAATGCTTGCATCTTTGCAGAGCTGCCATCGGTAGCTGTGTGAAATGTGAAATATAACGGCTTTTTTGTAATTTCAACACACCACAGCATTGTTCTCTCTCCACTCGCACCTCTTCTCTACTGGAAAAAAAATGTGCTATGCTATCCTATCACTATTGCTATTGCTCTCTCCACTTAAAAATATACAGCACAGAGAATCCTCTTTTCTCATTCTTGGAAATCACTGTAGAAGTAGACAAGACAAGTTGAGGGAAACCGAGTACGCCAAAATGCAAATTACAACATAAAATAACATCACAAACTAACAGTGGAAGAGTATCCGAATGTGGATTTTTTCTTTAATGATGCAGCTTTAGGTGTGGGTGTATAGGTGGCATGAGACACTGCTAGAAATGGGTTGTTAGGGATATGGTGTGTGTGTGTATAAGATGCATGTATTGCTTGTTCTTATTTGTGATTCATTGTGGAAGTTGTGTCAGCAAGCGTGTAGACAAAGATGTACAAGAATAATGAAACCAGGCCATCACACAAATGATGAACCCGGGGACAACGAGCATTAAGTGCCAGTGCAACGTGCCATAAAGTGTATAGACAGGACCGAGCTACACAGGCAGCCAAACCTGTGGGCAGCCAGGGAGTGGTTTGAACAGATTGGCCTC
>CABFOS010024746.1:0-14165 GCA_900660315.1 Diretmoides pauciradiatus | reverse complement strand
TTCCGATTTCGATTCCTCGTTTCAATTCCGGTTCCTAACAATTCTCGATTCCGATTCTTTTAAGAGGCAGGGTCAACAGTATATGAGTTGAATTGAAATATATATAAATTATAGTATATAAATATATATATAAGTATATACATTGAACTTGAATATACATTTTATGAATTTTCTTTTCACAGGGGTACACTTTTCACAAGAGAGCTTTATTTTTGAAAACCTTTTAGGCCTACACATCCTGAGTGTCTGATGCTGCAGGTACATGTTACTGAGCCCACACCGACCGGTCGGCGGACTCTGCATCGAAATTAGGAATCGAAATTTAAAAATTTGAACGATTCCGGGAGAATCGGAATGTTAGTCCCGGTTCCAATCGATTCTCGATACTCGATGCCCAACCCTATTCATGAACAGTGAATGAATTTAAGTTGCTGGGATCCATCTGAGTGTCTACTGTACCTCTGGAAGCGCAGGCCCATCTTGTTGGCCAGGGCGTGAAGCAGCAGCACCGTCTGGCCCCAGGCTGCGTTGATCTCATTCCATTCTACAGGGACGCTCGGCAGCCGACCCAGACGGAAGTTGTTGATGGTACCAAACTGACCGCTGTGCCTGGTGGGGGCAAGACAACAACAGGAACAATCCGGTCAGAAGGACATTGATTCTTTTTTGTCCCAAAGCCTCACTGAGCATTATAGTTTTTATTTTGTGATCCTGTCTTGCATAATTGCAATGTTACAGTTGCTTGGTAGACAGAAACCAAATAAACCATGTACACAAGATGTAACAAGCATGGGCCAGGATGGTAAAGGTGGAGGAGGTCAGTTAGGTGGAGTCATAAGAGTTTTGGCCAAATTTTCCCATTGGAGCCAATCAAACAATTTAACAAATGCTGATCTCTCAACCTTATCAACATACCAACATCTGCCACTAAATATAATACAGCAAATGCAATGGAAGTTGGCTGGTTACCAGATGTGGAAGGTGGCATTAAAGACATTTGTTTTCTTGAGGCGATCCAGCTGGATCTGGCAGTATCGCATCTGGTTGTCAACGCTCTTCAGCTCATCATCCAGCTCCAGCTGCTGCCGTTTAAACTCGCTGTACTCCTTCTGGTACCTAACACGTGCACACATAGACATACATCAAGACAAAGTGGTGGACAGGGGCACAACTGACTTAATCATCTAAAATATCACACTGTCACGTGTTTATCCCTCTCTCCGTCCACTCACTGCAGCTCCTCAGTGTCTAGCTGCTGGGAGTGGATCCTGCCTTGGGCCAGGTCCTGGGCCACAGCGGCCCTCTGGTCCTCCACTGTCTCCAGGTCCTGGACCAGAGCCTCCTCCTCCTCTTTCAGCTGCTGTAGCTCCGCCAGTAGGCTCTCCTCCTCCTCCACCTGCAGGTGGGACAGCAGCTCCAAGCACTGCCTAGGAACACACACACACTAAATCAGTTCAAATCATTGAGGTTTGCTTGGCGGTGCCAGGTTAGTAGCAATGAACACCTAGAGCATTTTCTCTCTTGAGGTTCTCTTCGATAGAAACCACAGACACGTAAATGGTCGAGGTGTTTTGTTGTGCAGCAGCTCACTTGTAATTCTGACATTCGTTCTCTGTGATATTGAGCTGCGTGTCTAGGTGGTCCAGCAGCGTGTCGGTACATTCCTCACACAGCGGGTGGTCCACATCTGTCTGGCCTGACATGATGTCAAACAAGTCACTGGTCACCTGGACAGGACAGGATCAGAGAGGAAAAAGTCACGGTATGGTCACATCGCCATCACTTCGTCATCTGAACATGTGAAGAACTGCAGTCTCAAAATAACTTCAATCCTTGTAACAATGTGTTACAGGTTCGACGTTTAGGTTTCTTTTGTTCAGACATATGGTTATAAGATGTTGTTTTTTACCTTGACAGTTTCGACGGTTCACTCTCGTCTTCCTCAGAAGCAGTCGCACTGACAGCTCACTGACAGCTGGGTATGACGTGTCAACCAATCGCTTTTCATCGACTGGCGGTGTGCTGAAAAGCGATTGGTTGACACGTCATACCCAGCTGTCAGTGAGCTGTCGTGTCAGTGCGACTGCTTCTGAGGAAGACGAGAGTGAACCGTCGAAACTGACAAGGTAAAAAACAACATCTTATAACCATATGTCTGAACAAAAGAAACCTAAACGTCTAAGTAAAAAAGAAGACACGATGAACATCATTGAGTGTTACATGTTCAATCCCCACATGGACTGCAGCTGGAACTTGTACTAGCTGAGCTGTTTTGGTTACAGCCTAATCGTTGCACTATCCTAAATAACACAATCAGAGTAAGCTGATAAAATTGATTGGTAATTGTATTCAGTTGTGTGACAGCAGACCTCACCTTCAGCCTACGACTCAGATTTTCCATGGTGCCACCATCAGATGCTTCTCCAATCAGAGTGAAGCTGTTGGCGCTCTCTGTGGACATCATCCTATTAGACAAGGGAAAGATGTTGCAGTTCTGTCAAGGTTAGAGGACATTGTACAGTCTGTGTGGGTAACATCACAGACTTTACTTGCCAGTTCCTGTTATTGTGTGTCGTCAACCTCACCTGACAGACAAACATATCAAACATCTGTCTCTCATATGTACTGGAAAGATTTCATGGAGCATTTTGCAAAGCTTATGTTGCTTAAAGCAGCAATATCTAAAAATATATACACACCTCATAATTAGCATTTTGAGACTCACTTTCAAATCCATTACAAATATATTATAATTTAAAAGTATTTTGTTTAAAAAAAAGTGACATCCTGAAAATGTTAAGGGTTTTAAGATCATCTGTATGGAGAAATTATCTAGGTCCATTCTGGTTCCCAAATGAGGTGACTCAAGTGCTCACCGTGCAGGAGGGATGTATTTTCTTGCCACTCCATCTTGTTTGGTTTCTACAAAGGTCTCCTTGGAAGAAAATGAAATTCAGAGGCTCAGACACTTGCTGACAAAATAATTTCATCTTACAAAATTGTTGTTGCAATGCTGTACATCATCCTCATTCCCAAATGTTTTGTAACTTCCAGAGAAGACTTTGAAGACTTCCAGAAGTCTTAGAGATTAGAGGAAGGTATTTCATTGGGCCCATTTTCAGTTTTTCCTCCTCAGCACAAATAATTTAGATTTCAATTAATACACTATTACTGTATTTTGTTGTTCCAGTACTTGTACTCTGTGCAACAATAAATTTGAATCTAATCGAATTAGTATAGCAAGTAATAACCGTAAGTAATAACCAAAGTGAATGTGACAGTCATTTGAAACCATGTTAGACAGTGGTTCTCAATTCTGGTCCTCAAGTACCACCGCCCTGCTGAGTTTCATTCTAGCCAGCTAATCAGGTACTGATTTACACCTGGGATGCCAGGTGAATGTAATTAACTACCTGGCAGGATAGAAAAACAGCAGGGAGCTGGTCCTCCACGACCAGGATTGAGAACCACTTATGTAAGATACTGGACATGGCAACAGCTTTGTCACTGGCAGAATACAAGAGCAGTGGTCAGCCTGGTGTGATGAACTTAAACCAAGTTATAAGGAGAAAGGAGCGAGTTAATTTAAATATTGATGTTGCTTCAAGCCGCCTACCTCTGGTACAGTCTCTCCTTCATTGCTGCCAGCCTGTTTGCTGGGGGTCACTGTAACCAGTGGAGCTGGGGAGAAGCGAGGAAAAGACGTAGTAATCACAAGTACACCACCTTACAAACATAGACAACACTGATAGCGGACTAGATGAAGCGTTAGGTTAACATACCGATGAGTTCCTGGATGGTGACCCGGTCTAGCACATTGAAGGACGTGTCCAGCTTGAGAGGCTGACTGCATCGCTGACACACAAAGCTGACCTGCATGGTTGTGCTGGAGGACTTGGAGCCCTCCATCGCTAGCTACAAGACAAATGAAACCACAAGCAACGCGTGAATAACCAAAAACGCCTAAAGTGTGAGTATGGCTGAGAGCTCGATGAACTCTTCAGAATAAGGTCTTTCTACAGCCTAACTAGTCCTGCGTCGGTTGCTACTTGGAGGGATTTGGCTAACTTGCTAGGCTAGCGTCAGTTGTCTTGCTTGTCAGCTGGTTAGACAGACCTAACGCATATAACCAAACATGCATTTCATTCACTGTTGCTCGGTAAGAAAGAAAAGTATTGAATGACACTCTTGACTTGCACACGTCTTAAAATAATCCACAACTGATATACGTGACTTCAGCATTTTTGTACCTCGGGACTGCCTTATTCACTTCCGTGTTGTGTTTATGGCGGATGTGACGTCAGTTTTAGAGTTCGACAACTGTCACGTGCGAGTTGTAGGACTCAAAACACAACTGTATGTAGTCACTATATCTGTACATTGTGGTTAACCATTTTATGACGTATGTAAAATATTCTTTTTTTAAAATCAAAATGTTTGAAATAATTAAGATTTTTTTCCTGTTTAATTTCTGTATTATCATTTTTTTACTTTGTACCATTCTATTTTTTGTGTGTCATTATTTTAATTTCTATTTAATACTCCCTGTACTTTCCGGTTCTTGTCAAATTGTTGTATTGTAAAAGTGTGTCAATAAAAAAAAAAGATTTAAAAAAGTGTTTAACAAGACCAGGCATGGGTAGTTGAACGAGAGTGTAAGTCATTATTATAATGATAAAGTAGAGGCATAGTAGACTAAACTAAGACATCACAGCTTATTGCGAAACACAATATACTGTATATAAACACCCTACAGTTGAACATGCTATTATCAAATGCAAAAATAACAGGGAGAGACGTTCGTAAGCAACTAGAGGTGTATAAGAAATGTACACCACATAATGTTTTGGAGTAATGGTTGGTTATGTATGGCTGTATCTTTGTTTCCCCCCCCCCTCTTTTATAAAAAAATCCTCATCATTCCTACCTCACTGCACTATTTTGGCACATTCTTCAAAAATCCTCTTACTATTTTATTTATTTTTTACTATTTTGTTGTCTGTATTTCTGTCTTCTCATATTGAGCCAGATTAGGTACAAAAATGCATTTCACTATATTATATACTGTGTATGATTGTGTACGTGACAAATACAAGTTTGAACTCAAACTTGAGCTAAACCTGGAATGTAAAAGGCATGCACCCTCCCGGCCAGTAGGTGGCGGTAATGCACTTTCACGTTCGATGCCAGGCTATTAGACACAAGCAGAAGAAGGAGACAGTTGCGGGAAAAACAAAGCCGACTGGTCGTGTGTGTATGACAAGTTGTATGCTGAAAGAAAGGTAACTATTTGTGAATATGTCCTCTTTCTTTTCATTTACCAAGTCGTATCTAAAAGCTGCGATCAGAATACTATTTTTCGTATGGTTTCATTGCCGTGGTCAATCGCTGTCTACGTCGTTTGTCTCAATATCACACTGCTACTTGTGTAACCTCTCAAAACAAGTCATGGTACTAGCTAGCTTGACACTTCATGCTTTATTCTGGCAAACAGTAACAAATCAGTGTTTTTCATATAAGGTTGACTTCATTACAATATGCAAACCGGACACATAACAGATGTTTACATGTAAGCAATGTCACACGAGAGGGAGTACCGAAGACCGAATCAGCTTTTATACAACAGTTCAACAACGTTTTAAATAGCAATGCTGAGTAAGAAAATGTTAAAGAAAGGTTGACTATCTGCTGATCGCTGCAGAGTAATACAGAAGGAGTGAAGCAACCGTGGTGTTATCGTGAAATATCGGCACGTTTGTAATGTCTCTTCTGGCCAATCAAATTGCTTGGCCGGAACTAACTGTTGTATAATATGTATTTAGGCTGCATTACTTACAGCCTCAGTTCCACTTCCAGGTCCAGTTGTACTTAGATTAGTGTTTTGGACACTTGACAACAAATTATTTGACAGTTTTAAAGATTTTGTGGCAATTAAAGACACTAAATTGGTTAATTTCATATCTTAGTCTTTGCCCAGTTTTCGGTTTCCTTGGGTAGTTCTGTATCCTACAACCTGAGTGCATTCCAGTTGAGGAATACCTCAGGGTACCATTCTGAGATCTACTTTGCTCGCCATCTCCCACTTGGCCATATTATAAGTAAACATAATATTTCTAGTTTACTGATCTCTTTACTAAACTATTGCAATGTTTTTATTGTGGCTACATCATATTTAGTGAGTTAACATTATAAAGCCCCTTTTGCAATGACCATGTCTACCATCTGGCCTAGTGCACAAGCTGCACAGAACTTGATATTATATAGTCAATTTAGGGAGATTTGCATAGTGAGTCATTCTGCATATTGTAGATATTAACTATAGCTTGCTGCCTAGGTAACAGCATGAGCTACTTTATAAATGCGGCATGACCCAATTACACACAGTTAAGCAATTGTCATAATTCAAATGAATGAGCTGCTACAGTCTCCCATACAGTACTTCATCACAAAGGCAGCTGGATTCAATAGATTCATCTTTTATCCACTATATTTCATTCAATTCTTTCAGTCATAAATAAGAAAGCAGAACCATGATGTGGTTGGTCAGTAGTTCTTCAACCAGTTGGGGTCAGTCCACTTCAAATGAAATTATATTGATATATAAATAATTCATATTCGGACTAGGGATACACTTTACCTGTCTCTCACTGAAAATGTGTGGTGCATTATGAAGCGCAAAATACGACAACGGAGACCCCGGACTGTTGAGCAACTGAAGTCGTTTATCAAGGAAGAATGAGAAAGAATTTCGCTTTCAAAACATCAACAATTGGTGTCCTCAGTTCCCAAACGCTTACTGAGTGTTGTTAAAAGAAAAGGGGATGTAACACAGTGGTAAACATGCCCCTGTCCCAGCTTTGTTCAATGTTTTGCAGGCATCAAATTCAGGACGAGTGTTTATTTACAACAGAACAATAAAGTTTATCAGTTTGAACATTAAATATTTTGTGTTTGTACTGAATTCAATTAAATATAGGAGGTCTAAAATGATTTACAAATCATTGCATTCTTTACATTTTACATAGCGTCCCAACTCTTTTGGAATCGAGGTTGTATAATCTTTTGAAGAGACCATGAAAACCCCAAAAGCCGCAGATGTCAAAAAGGGGATCTCAGTCCTTTGGGAGACCCTACAATGTCCCATATGGTGAGTGTCATTCAGTTAAAGAAACTTGGTTAAATGTGTAAAATGAAATCTATTGTAGTTGTTTTAAATTCCAACATGAAATCAGTCGTCATTTAGGGAAATTGTCATACTGCATTCTTATACTATACTTTGTTTCATGTGTAGTCTGGATATAATGTCCACACCTGTATCTACAAAGTGCGACCATCAGTTTTGCAAGTAAGTAGCCTAATATGTAGTCATTGATTGTTTTCATTTTGTTAAAGAAATTCATATTTTAATATTGGTTTACATGTGCTCACCAACACTAATTTGTTATTTTCCCTTTCACAAGATTGTGTATTATGAAGGCTTTGGACAACACAAAACAAAAAGAGGCTAACTGTCCAGTTTGCAAGGCCAAGATTACTAAAAGGTATGTTGAGCACACTGAGCGTAAAGCATTTTATGAAGTGACTGAACGTTTATTGTTTTGAATATTTACAGCAGGATGGTGCATGATGGTTTCTCACCTCCCACAGGGGTTTGCAGGAGAGCCTCGGGTTTCAGAGACTTGTATCCGGGTTGCAGGATATGATACAGGCCTTTGAACAGGACACCGGCACTAATTGTAAGTCTGCATCACTGATTTCTAGGCTTAATAGAACTGACATTATAGACTTGAATTGCATGACGTCGCCTAATAACATTACTTGTACTTTTTCAGACTTTACTGGAATGTCTGAGCAAAGAAAACGACCCGTGTAAGCAACTAGAACCATTTCAATTAAACATCATTCAAAATAATGTTCATTTATTCACTCAGAATACCCAATTACAATCCTGGCTTATCTGGTAAATAGTCTTGTGCATTTTTTCTCTACCCAGTGTCCCAGAGACTGAAGACAACAAACATCTTTCTGATGAGGTAACTGAAGATACATCTGGCACTAAGCTTGACAACGGGGAAAATGTTGACCATGCTGATCTTCCAAGATCTCACTCCTCAACCGTAGCAGGTAAAATCTTAAGTTCTGGCATGATATGAGTCAAACTTTTTTTAACTCATTAATTTTTTTGGGTCTTGAGGAGTTGTAGCATTATTCACTGACAAATAGCCTAAACTGTACACACACTGCCGCTACATTCACAGCTAACTTCATACTCTGCTCCGGTCACCAGCTGACACACACACACACACACACTCTTCTTCTACAACTTCCGTCATCTTCCGCAGTTGCTGCTCCACAGCGTCCCCGGTCCAAAAAATTCCACATGGATTTCTCGAGAACCGCTGCCATCCGAACAACTTCACACTCGACACTGCACTTCCTTGGGCCATGATGTTACGCCCTGGCTTTATATACCCGCCGAGTGTGAAGTCGAGTGGATGAACGGTTCTCGAGATATCATGCGAAGGACACACACGCACACACATGCTTCAAACCTCTTCCTGCAACTTAAGTCCAAACTGGTCCGATTGATACAGACTGCATGGAAGATTATAGGGGTGAGACAGCATCCATCCTTGCAGTCTACTTACGAACAGGCTACTGCAAGCCAATAGGATTATTCCCATAGGACCCATCCCATGTTCTTCAGGCTGGGTATCAGCTACTGCCCTCTGGGAGGAGGTTCAGAGTCCCTCGCTGCAAATTAAATAGATTTAAAAATTATTTTATTCCTGCGTTAATAAAACTTTTAAATAGCAGCAGTTAGATAAGGAAAGGACGAGGCCAGGATGGACAGTGGAGGATCTTTGTTTCTTTTTAAAGGGATTTGTGAAGAAGCCAAATTTCCCACTCTGGAACAATAAAGTTCATCTTGAATCTTGACACACACACACACACAGATTCCTGCCTTTATAGTTATTAGATAAGAAGAAACATTAAGCCAGACTCCTGTGGACCTGGTGGTTTCTAGGAGAGTTTTGCCACACTTTGCCTCAACTCTATACAGAGTAAAGGTGAAGATATACTGAATGAAAATTCAACTATGCCCCCCCCCAAAAAAATAAAAAATAAAATAAAAATCACCATGTATTGTTGCAGTGACAGCAGCAAATTTCAGGCTTTTATTTTGAAGGCAGAAACACATCATTTCCGGTATTATTCTGACTATCTCTGGCAGCTTGACGCAATTGCTTCGCCTCCACTCTCAGCTGCCAGATTGGCACATTAATAATCATCTTCACTCAGCTCAAATAATCACCAGATTACAAGCATGTTTCTCGGTTTAAGTCATGACAGCTTTATTTGCTGAAACGAGAACGAGTCTGGCAGCTGAATCAACAGTAGTGCGCCTTTATTCAATGACGGATGGTACATTAGGCTGCACGTTATGGTCGCATTGTATGGAAATACACGCTGACCAATTATACATCGACTTTTGGATAACAAATCACGTGATACATATTATAACACGCCCGATGCACATTATGTCTTCATTCTGACAGCACGGTACTTGTGCCATTTGATCTATAAAATAAACACCACCACCAAAACAAACTTTTGTTAAAGGGTCGATTTTTTAATTATTATTCCTGACCAAAAGCTCTTGACTGCATCTTATATATAGTTATGAAGAGCTCTTGAAGTGACACACATGCATAGCCTGTAGGTGTTTATGTCCAGTTAGTCATTCTGTCCCACAAACTGAAAATGTGGCACCAGTGGAAAAACGGTTGTCTTACTCCAGTTCATTTACCTTTTGTTTTAACCAATAGAAAAGTACAATGTGATCTATCAAGTAGGTACTGAGAAAATAGTTCCACCTGACACTTGTTTTGCTAACAGATGTGTCAACATTTCCAGCTCTAATCAAACGCATAATATAAATATATATGCTGGCTAAAATTATGTGTTCCCATAGCATTTTGTTACCCAAGTATGTTCTCACTGTGATTAAAACACTTTCTACTAAAGGGGCGATACCTATTCTTAGCTCTTGTCTCACACGCGTATACCTTTTACCTTGTAAAAGTATCTTATGAATTAGTGATGTTTTCATTAAGTGCTTTGAGTATTTAAAAAAGTGTTTTAAAAAAGTTGATGGGGTGATTACTTTTTCAACACCTAGAGGTACATTTAAATTTAACATTTAAATACAATATTAACTACTGAAGATGTGAGGTTGATCTTACCGCTACAGCCAAGTTCAAATGAGAGAAAATGAATATGTTCACTTTAAGATCCCAGGATAGCAGGGCCACTGTTTCTGTGATGATTATTGAGGTAATGAGTGATGTAAATATAGTGTACACATATTTCCCATTCTGTTTGAAATGTGTTTTTATAATTTGTCATTCCCCTATGCTTTCTCTTCAGCTCAGCATGGATTTGCAGGGCTCATGGGTCTTGAAGACTCGAGTCCTTTCATCCTGGACAATGAGGGTTTGGATAGTGGCCTTGGTGATGCCCCACCAACTTTAGAGAAGATCACGCACCGACCAATAGAAACAGAACTCTCACAAGTTGTGGAAAAGACAACATGTACACATAAAACTAGAGGCAAAAAGAGAATCGCCCTATTTAAGAATCCCTCATCTCATCCGATATTAATTCCTGACGAGGATCAGCATCAACCGTTACGACGATCTTCAAGGAACAATAAAAAAAAGGATTTGGAACCTGACAAGATTCTTGGGCAGCGACAGAAGAAAAGTCTAGAGAAAGTCACTGAGTGGCTCACTAAGGTCCCATCAGTTGGAGAAAATTTTGAGTTTGAAAAACCCACTGAAGACACTTTTGACTCCGAATACTCTGCCGGTCCAGGAAACTGTTCTTCCACCTCAACAGTAGAAGTCATGCAAGACGATTGTGATGTGAATCCTAAGAGAAAGGAGCCTGCTAGAGCTCTTGAAGATCAGGTCTTCGGGGTGGTCTACAAGCGAGATCGAAGAAGCATTCGGGCCGTCTCTCCACAACCAAGAGTTTTTGTGGACCCACCAACACACTCCCCATCTGAAAAAACACAGACTCTTAAAAAGACTTCCAAACGGAGAAAGAACAATAACTCTCTCACCCCTGCTGATTTTGTCAAGAAATCCCGCTCTGAAGATAAAAACGAAAGTCCCCCGGAGGAACAGCCACAAATGATAGAACAAGTAAATAACGCCGCTAACAACATTTTAAAAGAAACAGAACAGACGGTCATAGACTTAAATGACCGCTTGAATAGTACAGACAATGAAGAGTCGAATAGGTTGCCAGATAATGATAGTAGTGAGGGCAAAGGTGAAGCGGACAGTCCCGTGTTTAATATCAGGTTACATCAAGAAAGAAAGTCAAAGAAAAGGATGTGTAACACTTGGCAGCATGTTGACGGTGATCTGCAAGAACAGCCTAAGGCAAAGTTGGCAAGTGTTGCGAAAAAGCGAACCGGCAAGAAGAAAGGTAAAAACGGTAGGCTAGATAAGGGAAAGTCTGCCAAGGTGCTTAAGCCCCTCGTTCTGGTTAGCGTTCAAGAGGAAGAAGACAATCCAGTCGAGATCTCTAAGGCCAGACAAACGTCAGAAGCAGTACAGGTACAAATTGAAAATTACCCTAGTAGCGAGGACCTAGGAACCCCAGTCACGAGGAGGAGCACCAGGAGAAGACTTCAGCTCTTCACTAAACAAGTTCAGGAGAGACCCAAAAAAGCAAACGCTTCAAAAAACATAGAAGACAATACACCTGGCGAAGACGCCAACGTGGTGAAGCAACCTGAGGAAGCTACGGCTAGTACATCAGATGATATGGCATGTCGTGAAAATGGAAACATTTCAAAGTTGACTCAAAGAAATAGATGTATTTGTGATGAGGATATAGGAGGAATTGAGAAAATGGAGTGTAGCGAGAGTTCATCCGGTCATTTGAGAACAACAGAAGCAGAAACCGCTGTTAAAGAGTCTGTTGCTGACGTTCCGAATGCTGAAACTCCTCATGAAGATAGTGCTGCTTGTTATGTGCCTATGCTCCCAAGTTGTAGCGGTCCAACTGAAGCGACTGTCCTCAATCCAGCCCTTGAGAACGTCATTCCAGCTAACCCATCCCCAAACAACGCTCCACTTGAAAATGTTCAGACCTCGGCTTGTCAAAGTCAATTTGTTGAAATGGAACAAGAGGAGGGCAAGACTGACAGTGAGTTAGACACAGAGCAACTGCTTAAGAGCTTTAAAGCCACTAAAAGGAAATCTTTCCATTTTGGGTGTCCAAACATGACGAGGAGCCATGTTTGTTCAGATAAAGAAAACCTGCAGGCTACCAATGCAGAAGACAACTGCCACGTTGGTTCAACAATCAAATCGGCAACAAATCAGGATTTCATGAATGCAAAGGAAGGTTCGTTCATCCACCAGGAAGTGTTAAGAGAAATTGAAAACTCATCTTGTAGTGATTTGATACCCCCTTCTAGCTCGCCACGTCATAATGCACACAAGTCGGGGCTTAAATGTGAACTAGGACTGAAGAAACCTGCCAAACCAGATCAATCGGTGGTGGATAACTCAATTCCAGACGCCAGCGGGCCGATTCAAGATAGTGCCGTGAACTGTCGCTCCAGCAATAGTGTCAGTAGTGGCCTCAGTCCCAATAAAGTGGCAAAACATCTAACAGAAAGTCCCCATTGTTCTGTTGGCCCCCAAAGTAATTCTGGACTGCTCTTCCCAGCCTTCGGTTTGTCTGAGGAAGAAATGCTGAATAACGCTCCTGCATCTCCAATGACTGAGATACAACTGGACTGTAGGGAATTAAAGCAGATCAACACAGGACACGCTCTTTCCCTGAACAACGCATCTGCCACTGAAAAATCTTGTAAAGACAACACAATCGAACACATGGCCAGTACAGAAGGGTCCTCAACCCCTGACGGCCTGGTACCCCCAGTCGTCCAAATGGCCCATGAAGAGATTGAAGATGGCCAAGGAAGTGGCGAGCTCAGTGCCCATTCCCCCGTCAAGAACAGGACAAGGAGGAGAGCCCAAAGGCTAGATTCATTAGAGTCAGATTGCAGTGGTGGAGGGGAAGAGGAACTACCTACTTTAGCTCAAATCTTCAGAACTTCTGCAGTGGAGCAGGAGTCTTCCCGTTTGCTTGATGACCATGCTCAGGATGGCGGAGACTCCAACACAGCTGATGGTGGTGAGGGTGCATGTGTTGAAGCTGATGCAGCATGGGACCATCCGCCTGCATGTCCCAGCCCCGACTGCGTTCATTCCAGCCAAGCATCTGTGGACTTGTTTGCCACACCAGATGAATGTAAGTCGATTTTCATTTAGTTTTTTTTTTTACAGCTACATTTTAGGGGATTTGTTGAGGCTTGAAAAGTCCATACTCTGTACTTTTCAATACACTGAATCTGCTCTGTGGGTGCTGTTCTGCAAAAGCAGGTCCATGCTGTACTTCCTCCTTTTGCAGATGTGTTTGTGCGTGTCTTGGGTGTTAAAATGTCCATTTCTCAGTGTTTGGTCTCAAGGTTTTTGGTGCAATTGCTTCTTATTCTTTGCAGGCCATGTCCCAGTAAATGAGTCCGGTGTTTCCACTGAATTGTC
This sequence comes from Diretmoides pauciradiatus, assembly GCA_900660315.1. Lineage (NCBI taxonomy): Eukaryota > Metazoa > Chordata > Actinopteri > Trachichthyiformes > Diretmidae > Diretmoides > Diretmoides pauciradiatus. The sequence goes on along the minus strand of CABFOS010024746.1, from coordinate 531 downwards.
AAGCGAAGTCCTTGTTACTCAGGTAAATATGATTATGCTCTGAAGGATTTTGTTTTGTTCCAGTCAGTCACTGATGTAGGAATGCACCCTGGGTTTAAACAAACAAATTACATCTCATTCAGTTCATGACGACTCTTCTGAAGTACTCCAGGTCCTTGTCAAACCAAATAGATTTTCCATCACATCGAAGATTAGAAATTGTAAATCTACCTTGTTGCTTGTTCAGCATTGTTTGCAGTGTGCATTCGATGATGCATTGTCCCTATACGCCCTATAGAGGGCAGTCACTGCATTATCCCCCAAGCGTTCTGTCAGTTCTGGGATGACAGACTACCCGGCACAGTAAAAAATGTCCCCCTCAGCAGCTTTCTAAATTGCATTTCATTTACGTTGGGAGGAAATGCTGCCTAGGAGATGATTCTTGTTTTCTACCCCATCCATCTTCCAGTATTCTCACTTTTTTCTGTCTACTGAATTTGACTGGGAGTTAGGGTTTAATGCTCCGGGGTTTAAAGAGGACCCACAACGTGT
>CABFOS010024745.1:0-12897 GCA_900660315.1 Diretmoides pauciradiatus | reverse complement strand
CCGCCATTGCAGGACACCCCCCACCCCACCCCCTCCATCACAGCAAACCTTATTAATCAATCGATTTATCGCCATAAATCAGGCCAGGCTTTGATTGTATCAGCAAGTCACACAATCAATCAATTAGTCGGCACCTAGCAGCCCAATTTGCCTAAAGAAAGATGAATGCCTCTCCGCATCATCCATTTGGTTGTCCGTTTGCCCATCAAACACAGCTGCTGTTGACTCCCGAGCCCAACATGCATCCTCTCATTGATTTCTGCAGATTAAACTTGCGAAAGAATCAAAGGACACTTAACTGAGTGGGAATAATTCTGCCTTCTTCATTTGTACTGAAGTGTGCTCTGTGTTCTCCTTTGATGGTGCAGCCTCATATCATCACATCACATCGTAAACAAACAAATCTGGGATACAGTATGGAGTGGTTATGAGTAGTCCAGCAAAGTGAATGGAGCGGCTCACACACACACAGGAGATATGGCAATTAACATTAACTGAACCCAGTCTGAGAAAAATAAATTGACTTTCCCAAATTATGTAGTTCATCACTCAACCCTGTCCAGGTTTACATGAAAAAAGGGGGAAGTGGCTATAAGCAAGGAAACAGCTAGATGAGCAAACATACATATAATAACAACATTTGTTTCATATTTCATTCTGACTGCGGCTTCCAATCCGTGTTGTGACACAAACCGCCTCGGTCCACTGCCTCCCATCTGCAACTCGATGTCAAGGAAGTCTCTTAGGACACACTGGGAAACTTTGGGGACGGCAAAACCGACAAGAACAAGTAGAGCACGACAGAGTGGGCTGCCGGAGCCTTGGCGGGCCTCTCCCCCGGCGCTGGGTGGAATGTGGCAGACTGCAGAGCTTCCGTGGAGAGGCAAGAAAACCGAGGACTCCCTGGGGAGAACGTCTGTGGTGGGATTAGAGTCCCACCAGACCCGGTTCTGCTTCACACTCTCAGACCCTGCTGTCTTACAGCCGGGGGGGTGCGGAGATATCTGCAGGGCTTTACAGTTCTGCCCAATCTCCCCAGGCCTCACCATGTAATTAGAGATAAAGACACAGGGCCAGGCTACTCAACCTCAATTCTACTAGCGTCACACAAGGCTGCCCACCCAGAGCCCCCAGAGGAACTCCACATCACAACCTCCTGTGTAGCATCTGTGTACGCAAGCTAGCTCCAAACCCCATCATCATCCAACCAACTGTTCCAAAGACTAAACATATACAGCGCGACGCTACGGAGTACGGCGCATGATCGTGATGGATTGGCCTTCTAATGCGGAGTGTCCCGACGGTAGCTACTGTGATAAGCGATAGCAATGTGCTTTTTTTAAGGCTTTTTTGGGGCTTCATATTGTAAAACTTCTCAGGTAAACAATCACCACAGTAAATACATAATTTTTCTTCATATCACCTGCTCTAAAACTTCATCCAAGCAAGGGGGAAAATCTAGAGGATAAGGCAGAGAAGGAACTCTCAACTATATTCAGGAAAAACAAAATTATACTATGGAGGGATCCATTATTCATCTCAGATACATTTTTCATTTAAGAGTGGGCTGGATATGAGCAATGATGAATGCATCGCCCAGGATGCAATTTGTATGTAAAATAACAGAAGATTACAGAATATGTTTTAAGTGCAAATGCAGTTTGTTGCCATCTAAGTAGAAAATGCATTCCTACAAAAAGGAATAAGACCTGAGCCCATGACGCTGCTTCATAAAATCACTTAGCCCATAGCTAGGCCCTTCGCCAGTCCTTATAATGGGTCACAATGAGAGGCTCAAATGATGAACGAGCCAACTGGAGTAGATTTTCCTTCATATAATATACCTCTTGGCAGGCCATTTGAAAATGCAGGATAAGTAAACTGAATAACTAAGACTAATTCAACTCACATCCAGTTCAGCAGCACATTTCCTTGAATTCCACTCCCCATCCACAACACACACACACACACACACAGAAAACACTCACAGACACAGATAGATATATGTCTACGCACAAGTGCACACAAACAAGTGCACACAAACATACAACCGTGCTTCCTTGCCTGCCAGGCATCCACATGTTCCTCCCAGGACTTGCTCTCTCCTCATCAGCTTCACTTGGTGCACACCGTTTCAATTCGCTGCCTCTCAAAGACACACAAAGAGCCTTCCCCTCCATTCAGAGTACAAAGATTGAATACAGCCTCCTAACACAAGACATGCCCACCACAGAGCATGTAATACAGCTCATTACTGGGCACGCAGGGTGGAGAGGGCTGTGATGGGAGAGACAAGTACAACGGGAGAGAGCAGGAGGCCTTTACACCAACATCTCAATCTTTCTTACCAACAGACCTCTAAAACCAGCCTTAATACCTAAAACAATCTGATTTTTTAAAATGTTCTCTGGATTGTCTATGGTGGAATTGAGGGGAGAATACATGCAGAAATATTTACAATCAGAAATAGTATATAGGTGAAATAGTGTCACAATGCCCACCGGCCCTTGGACTTCACTGGCTACCTGATGGAAGGATTCAGAAGTTAATGTAGATCTGAATTACAAGTCCTCTTTCTGCCTCTCCAAAACAGTGGTTGACCCACAAGCAAACTGTGCCCAATCACAGAGGGGCAGGGAAGGGGGACAGACTCTATTTGGGTCAGCCACATTGATCTCAGCCCTGCACTGCGTTGCTCCGGAGGTCAGATTTGTGTGTGCTGACAGGAGGGCGCTGGGTCTGAGCTCGGTGCGCGGGGGGGCAAAAAGCGGAAGCGGCGTTTGATAGGTAGGTAAAGAACGGAGGATGGTAAATTGGCTAATCCACTGCTGCACATGGCCCCCGTGAACCTTCCTTAACCTCGGGGCAACCGCATGACCGGAGGCAAAGCATTACACACATTAAAAAGACATGAACTTCTGAGCATTGGAGTTTCAAGCACGCAATCAATGGGGCCACAGGTGCAAACATTTTCTGCACCGCCAGTGGAATGCGCTTTTTCCCCCTCCTAGCATTACAGTTTTCCACTGTGTGTTCATGTTAATGTCAGCAATAATGAAGACCTGCAGCACACGAAACAATAAAAAAATAAAGAAACAAGGGCACAAGCAAGAGAGAGTTTTTGGAGGTGGGCTGGAAACGGCAGAGGGAGTCAAACGAGAGGGCAGGATGTGAAGAGTCTGTCAACTTCTCCCTGTCTGCTCCTGTGTGCGCTGGCTTCAGACTGAGGGGAGCAAATGGGCCTAATTCACACTGGCTGTGTGTGAGTGTCTCTGCTGTCTAGCAGCATGAGCGGGGAATTAGATCTATGGTTTGTAGCCTTCATCCCTTCCCAGACAGACTTGTTCCGGCTCAGAGGCGCTGCCTAATCCGCACCTCTCTCCCGCTTGCACTCCCGGAAAATGACTTCACACAGCTGCCTCAAACACCCAACGCAGCAATTCTCGTCTGACTGAACTCCCCACCCCCCGCTCCAAAAAAAAAAGCCTCAGCAGACCTCCCATAGCTCATTTAACATACCAATCCCTCCCCAAAGTCCACATCCCCCACCTAAGAGATGAAAACAACAAGGAAAACAACAACAGCTCCACTTGATCATTTAAGGGCCCTTTTCTCTGGAGAGCTGTCAAAATCAGCAGTACGGTGGGAGGAATCCAAGGAGCTGAGAGGTAACCTTGTTGTGCTGCGGCGAGTGCTTGTTTTTAGACATCAGCGTATGCAAGCCCAACCGTCACTGTCAAAGTATAATGATGCCAAGTAAAAGGAACAACTCTGATGACATTTGTGAAAGCGAGCAAGTGAGTCATTTGTCCCTCCAGTTCTTCCGTGATCTTCTCACTGCATCCATCTAGCCGCTCCAAGTGAATGAGGAGTGAACCAAGTTGAATGTGAATTCACAGCGAGGGCTCCTTGGCATTCTCTGGGAACACAAAGCCAAGAGAGTTCTCACATTAAAACTGAAATCTTGGCCAGATGGTTTCTGCTGGTTGTCGTCAAGGATGCAGGCGTACTAGATAGAACAGGCTGGAAGACGGCTGCTCCCAGGCGGAGTGGCCTATTTGGGTCATGGAGGGTAACTCCGGATAATGGCGGGGCACTCAGACAAACACTCCAGCCTTGAGGACAGGAAATGGGGAGAGGTCCTTCATATGAACCAAAGCCTATACCTAATGGCTTTCATCTGTTTCGTGAACACCCCCACCTACCAGACTCTGCCACAAAGCCTTGTACTTTTTCACCTGCCTTTGTCCTTTCTCAGAGCTGGAAAAAAAGATGCTGCTGCTACTGCTGGTGAGAAGTGCGGAGTGATTCGCAGATCTTCAAGCGCCATTTTGCATCTCTGGGGCAAGTTAAATTAAATGCATTTCGAGAAGGGGGAAAAAAAACTCCTGCGGAACAAACAGCTGAAAATAGCATTATATATATAAGTAGTCAATTGATGCTGTGAAAAATGTGCCAAACTTCTGAAGAACTCCTTAGGCAGCAGTGAGAAACAAGTGATATTACAAGCAAACGAGAATGATTAAAGCCTGATATGGCATAGTAGAGAGGGGAGACAGAGGTGATTTATCCCTTCACGGCCTTTTGACACTAAATTAAACTGTTGAGTCCATTCCCCCGTGCCAGCTAGTTATCTTTCCAGGCTAATTTAACACTATAATTTACATTCCATATAAAATACATCCTGATGTGGTGCTGTCAAGGCCGTACATCATTTGTGGAGAGTGCTCCAGTTTCAGCGAAAAGGACAGAATTAGATCATATTCATGATGCAATTAAACACTTCAGTGGGAATCGATGTAAAACCGATGAGCCCTGAAAACAATGCATATGGCTGAGAACATTAGAACACATTACCTTCCCCCGATCCCTCGCTCCACAGACGCAATTTAAAATCCTCCGCCACTCCACTCTCCATCTCTCCAGATTCATAACGCACGGCGATAATAAATGAATTTTTCACAAAATTATTCAACTACTAAATTGCCCATGGTAACTGAGTATCAGATGAAAGTGATGTGAATTATTAAGTAGGGAAACTGTTTGTTCTCACCATGGGTGTAATAATCGGCCAAATGAGGAGGAGAAGGGGGAGCGAGAGGGGCAAGTTACTGTAAAGGGGGATCTTATAATAAACATAACTGTTGATGTAAAAATGGGAAAACTGTGTCTGCCGCCGGGCCTCCAGCTGGGTTGATGGTATCGACCAGTTTCCCCAGGGCGGTAGTGTGGGTTTTCTTATGGATGCAGGGGAGAACATTACTAGGCGTTGCTACACATTCTCATGTAAAACTGGCAACAGGCCCTCAGGAGCTGGCAAACCGCTGCAACAGACAGCCAACGTTACACCACCTCACCGCATTTTACATAATCAGACAGACAGCGCAGCAGGGCCACACACTTGCACGGCTCCACTCCAGATCACATCAACTACCTGTCACACTTCCCTCCACAGCCATCAAACTCACTTTGATTGGCTCACATCCATAGGTTGGGGGGGGGCAGGAAATGCAGAACAATTTATATTTGCCACAATAAAAAAAAACATATTTTAGCCCATTTTACATTGCTGCCATTTCCATAAACCACATTTTGCCTTTCCAATTCCCCTCACCATACCCATTTTTCTTGTCAGAGGAAAACTTGTTGATAGTGGAAAAAGTAGATGAATGTAATGAAATTCAGACTTTAAGAGTCATACGAGGGGCAGGGGTGCAACGATTTGTAACCATTTCTGACACGTTGAGGTGGCCTCTCCAACAGAAGCAGTAATTATGCTTAATGGTCCTTTAATCTGTCCATCAGGCAGGAGGTGAGCAGCCGGGTCAGGCTAAAGTGCTCCAGGTGTCACATTGTGTCAGGGTACAGTCAGACGGGTGAGGTGCTCCACAAGGAGTGCCAGGACCACTCACAAGACATCAGCGGCTTCTGGGACACAAGCCCAACACACACATTAGTCCCAGCATCACACACCTACACCTGCATAACAACACTTAAAGGAGTAACATGGTGGTTGAAGGTGACACATGCCAGTTATCTTTATGGAACATCAAAGTGAATGTGTCCATCAATGTTGTTATTCAGTCATTTTTAAGTATAAAACTAAAAGTTGACCTTGTTTTGTGGGCGTATCAATGAGAACTGTCAGTCAGTATGATTGACAGGCCGTGCCCCCCACCTTACACACAATTGTTGTTTGTAAGCATAGTTACCTCGAGAACACTTCCTGGCTGCACCTGATTGGACGAACGCTTTGGGCTGTCCTTGGCATCTGCTCATGGGTTTAATAACGGACCAACATGGCGGCTTGTTTGGCAACTTTCTGTGCGAAAATACTGTAGTTCACCGAAATGTGTTTCTGAAATCATTTGAGGCGAGAAATAAGCCATACGGTTGTTGAATCAGTCTTCATTTTAGATCGACAACGGTTAGTTTAAAAGTTTGTACGTGAGTTTCGGCGAGTCATGCTGGTCGTCCCTGATTTGCATAAAGACCTGGAAGAGCTGGCCAGTCGGGGTTGGAGCTGGTAAGCTGCCTAAGCCTGGAGGACTGGGTCAGGTTAGGGGCGGTGCACCTGCCGAACGCAATGCCGCTGAGAGAGCAGCCGTCAAGATCCGGGCCGGTGAACTTTATTATATGCTGTGATGCAAATAAAGTGGTCTGCTGGTCGATTGACTCTCCTCTCCTGCCATGTCTCTCTGTCGGTCTGTCTGTAGCGAGCCTTGCTACACTAACTCAGCTAGCTACGCTAACGTCAGCTATGACAGTTAGTTAGTTTGCTTGCTACCTAAGGTTAGCTAACTTAGTAATCAGTAAATAATCAGATAGTAATCAATCATTCTCAACATTAGAGAAGTAGTGGGGTTGCTTACCGTGCTCGATAGATGGTGGAATGGCGCAAAATCAGCAGGTGTGTCCAGTTATTTACGGGGTGAGGATAGGGAAGCGGTTACCCCCTGTGACGGAATTGAGGGGGAACATTCTCAACTGGCTGAAAATAGGACGATAAATTTAACACACCTAATTCTCCAAAATTAAAGAACGGACATATTTGTTTCTTCAATCCCCTCTTGTGCAAATAGCATATAAAAACCTAGAAAGTGTGACCAACCACCATGTTATCCCTTTAAAGCTGGAGTACAGTGCACCAGCAGGAGAAAAAAAAACATGCCCTCAACCCTCCTGAAGGGGTATGAAGTGAGCGAATCGGTGGAAACACCAGGTAACCTTGTGGGCAGCTGACAAATTTGATCGAATTTGACCAAATCCTCATTATCCAGGACGGTATGGCTGTATTTGAAGATTTGTGATGTGGGGAGAATTCTGAACTATCCTGTCCAGCTGGAGTCCTGGCACTCCGCCATCACCATTAATCTGTAACTCTGGGAGGATTTCTTTAGGTTTCGCAGAATTAGAACTGATGAAAGTGGGGTTGGAGCTCAGCTAATTCCACTTCACACGAGAAATCCTAGGTCATGTCCCATACATACCTGGACCGTAACGCATGTCTGACCACCCTCCGCACAGACAAAGCCAGGGCAGAGAGAGTATTCCGAGTAGAGAGATGCCGGCAGGTCATTCCCAGTAGCAATGGCAAAGACAGAGGACCCATACCAAAACAAGGGTGGACAAATACTACCTTTGTACCCAGCATCATTTGCACCCGGCTCAGGCGCCTGCCCATCTCAGGACCTGGCGGATAGAGCTGCTAGTCCCAGCTATGCATCTGCACTTGTGCTCAGCTTTATTTGTTATCTCGGACAAGCATTCTCCACCACCATTTCAGTGGTCAAATAAAGAAGGGGGGATAAAACGAATCACTCCTAGGCCAACTACTGTTGTTCCCTCAGCTGTCAACACTTCTCACTGACTTCACCCCCGCCTAGTCACATCGATACAGAGAAGTGACTGCCGTTTGCTTTATGATTGCCTTGTTTTATTCTCTCGACCAGGCTTTTTCTCAGCCCTCTCACTACTCTAATCAGTCCGGCTTGCCTGGACAATGGAGCCATTGTCTCTTTAAGTGAAAGAGGCAGTGGATCAACGCATCCCTTTCCATTTTCCCGCTTTATTAGCCCAGCAGCACACCACTGTTTATACTAGTGGGTATTCTATGTTTGCAGAGAACAATTACAGTATGACAAATGGTCCGTCAATGCCATCTATCAGGCCAGAGCTGACAGGAATCCTATAGACAGGGCAGCCATTCGTCCCCCTGCTCCCCATCTCTGGGGTCCCATGCTTTAGTATCCATGACAACGTGCAAGCCACTCGCCACGCTTGCCACTTCACAGTGAGAGATGAGCGCCCGTGAGTGGCTTTGAAAATTAGCCTTTGACACCCCATGTTCCACCGCACTCCCACCCTCCTAGCCCACAGCCCAACCCCTTTGGGGGCCCCCGAACAGTCCCAGCCATTTTACACATTCAGGCACACACAAACATAAAGGAAAACACATAGCTAGGCGCTACCATAAACATACCTCTCTGTGTCTCACAGTGTCAATTTTATTGCACCTGAGCTATACGATTCTCAACATTAACCTCACAGCTACATTACCTATGCTACAATGGAAAACAAAGAGAGGCACCAACATGGCCAACATCCATAAAATAGGTGGGTGAAATAGACAGAGGAAGATTGAGTGCTTGAATGCACATGGGCTACCAACACATTATGGATGGAAAGATGGAGCCAACTGTCCTACCCTCCTTCTCTCATTTTATGAACTTCTCAGGAATATGATTTACCTCCAGAAAACAAGAATTTAATTTAATTGAACAGCTCTGATGCTCCACATTAAACACTGGAAAGTATTTGTTTTTCAGTCAAGTAGCAGCTGTTCATTATACATCACCTTTTGGCTTATTGATACAGGACACTCAGGTGCTCTGGGAGTGGAATCAAATGCATGGAGGAGCTGTGCATTAAAGAGCAGATTGCAGTTAAGACAATGGGCAGAGTTGCAAAAAAACATTAGATTTTTGCTGTTTGAGATGGAAATATTGAATTATCGTGGCAGATACTTAAGAATATCAGTGGCTACTATTGTAAACATACTTTATGAACTCAAAAATGCTTAAATACTCGAGTAAATCACAATTAGTATGAGGGATGTTGTAGACCAAGCTATGATTCACATCCCTCTGTCTCAGACACATCTCTTTGGTGTTGTGTTTATGATATAAACTACATTTGGCAGCTTAAGATCATATTACTAATGTGAAAGAAAGAAACAAAGCTGTGCAAACGTAGTGCACTGTCAGAAGCAAAGGTTTTACGGATTGTGATTAATCATATTTGGAAAAACATTAAAGGGAGAGGAGGAAACTGGCTCCAGCACAAGGAGGTAAGGGTGTCAACTGATATAACCCACCACTGACATCAAGCAGAGCCAGCTAGCTCATTGATGTGGCAGCGTCTCATTTTCACCAGTTTGGAAGCAGACAGTTTTGCAGCGCCTTGCGGTTCTTAATTATCTTCAGACTTTGTCTAATTCAATCAACAGAACTCAGATCTGGCTGCGAAATGGCACTCACATCCCCTCAAGCTCAGCAAGTCAAAAAACACTGAATAAGTGGAACAGTCAAACTGACAAAATGGGCATAGCACATGAGAAATAACTGCTATTTTATCTCCCGGGCTGAGACCTCATCCACAGCGCAGGGGACGAGGGGAGGCTGTGAGAGTAACCAATCAGCTTTTTGTTTTAAGTTACAGGGCTGCATCCGGGGGGGCATCGGAGTCAAGTGCTTTGATGACGCTGCAGATGCTGCCTTGCTGTGCAGTATGAGGTCAGTTTGTTATGAGAGACTTTTTAGGTCCCTTGTTCAAACGCTTCCTATTGAACCTAATATTCTACTAACATGCCGGCATCTAACGAGACATCACGCAATTCCTTAGAACTCACAACAACACATTTTTGCAGTTCCAATTGAGGACAGACAAGCATCCAGATAGACGGGGCATTAATGTTCATGCATGTAAACAACTGTGCACAGACACACACATACTCGCACAGAGGATTTAAAGGTCATTGGGGATTAAATTGTTTGCCAATTTCAGTCTAGAAAGTGAGTGAAACAAGGGGAGGGAGTGGGGATGCAGGGAGCCTCTATATTGAACCCATTCCCCCAAAATCCGTTTCCAGACCACCGCAATTCCCACCCATTCACCTATCTAATTCAGAGGGCCACAGTATTATTAGATTTTCACATTATTAGCTCAAATAGCAGAGAGGCCCCGTTGTCATTATAAAGCCTTTACTTTCTCACTGACTGCCAAATCTGTTTTGCACTAGCTACAGACTGCCAAACCCAACAATGGCAGATTAGTGAAGCCCTTCTCCTGTTGCAGCAGAGGTTAATATAAAGTGACAGGGCTAAGTCTGCTCCGATTAAGTATGCTGAGAGATATTACAGCAGTTTGTTACATCAGATCGTTATTGGATTAAACAGCATGCACAACAATGAAAGTTTAATTTTAATTTTCGGCAGGAATATAAAGCAGGCACTGAGTGTACTCTTGTCAGAACAAAGGCAGCATAATGATACCTTCCTCTTTTGCTTCCTCTTTTGCCATTACTGGAATGGTAGACATGAAAAACATGCAGGTAATGGTGGTAAGAGAGGATGTCAACCAGTCAACCTTAGTGTTTTATTTTATTCCACTTAATCCATTATTTATAAACTAAACAAATTCCAAATTGCACTTTGGGAGAACAAAACCGGTGAACCAAAACATGGGCTAGTGAATAGGTGTCAAAAATTATAAGAGATAATCTGCTTGCCCTCTCATTCTAACATGGTTTGGTCATCCAGCGCTGGGCTGCATGCGGAGATCGCCCAGTCAGCCAGTGCATTGTTAGCTCTGCAAGAGGTCACAGCACCTGACCAATAAGCTGTTCTTAATCCTAACAGAGCCATCCATTATTCCCATCCAATTTTTATGACCCTCTTCTTTATTAGATGAGCTATCAGCTGTCCATATTTGGCAGAAATATGGACTTCCTCATCTGGACTCTTAACACTCCCGTCTTCCCAGAAGGTTGTGGTGTTCCGGGCCAGGTACGGCGTACCTGCAGCCCGGGAGGGGAAGGGGGCTGAATCTGCCAGTCTCCTGGGGTATTCCCCACTGTCCCGTTACCGCCGATAAATCTCAGTGCTTTACGATTAGGTACATAAAATGAGTCATAGATCTGGACGGTAAATAAGAGCTTGTCAGTGGGGCTGACGCCAGGCCCGGCTCCTCCTCCACCTCCTCCTCTGCCAGATAGTCCCTCTGTACCCCAGCCATCAGACTGCTGCTATTGAGCTGAGGCTAAAAAGGCTCCAATAAATAAGCCTGATATTTCCCTCAGGATGTTCACGGTGCCACCCTGAAGCATGCTCGCATACGCTGGACAAACAAAAAGCCATGTGAGGGTTAGATTCAGAAATAAAAAATAGGACTGTCTGGATATTATGATGCTTTATTTCTTGTTTTTCTTGATCTTCAAAATGACAACGCACTTCTTTTGTTTCTAATTACTTCTCGCAGATAAAAGGCCAGGAAGTCAATGAATCAATCCATCTCAAGTATATCCAAACTGTATACAGGACTCCTAGACACTGATGTCTTTTAATGGACCCTCAATCCATACTTGCAATTAACTATGCAAAATCCCCCTTTAAGTAACTCCACTTAGAATGTACAGTATTTACTCTGGTGCCGTTTGGGTATTTTTCAGATTGTATCGTCCGCGGGGCTGAGAGAGCAGCAGTGAGATGACCTAAGGGAGGAGGGATGGTCTCCAAATGCACTAACACAATGATGGACACTTCCTCTGCAGCGCCAGCTAATCATTGTTGCCGATTCGTTTACACGGGTCCAAAATGACTCCCTGAATGACCGCCTTTGCATATTAAGCAGACAAACAGACAATAGGGACACGCTGTTGGAGGACATTAGAGGAACTAACCCCCAGACTATCATGACGCTGCCGGTGAACAGTCGGCTCATAATATGTACAAATGGGAATCCGCCGGCTGATTGATAGCATATTAAACAGAACTGCGCAATTGCTTATCCACTGCAAAGTTTGACAAGGTATCTGCAAAGCTATTTTCAACATACATCAGCACCTATTCAGCATAATGGCATATGAAGTACATTGCTATCAAAAGAAAAGTGGTTTGGAGAGAGCAGGAGAGAAAGTGCATGGCTACAGGCATGCAATCAGCTAAGAATTCAAAAGCTCGCCCAGCTTGTTCAGTTCTATAATCAGAGAGCAAAGGAAAAAAAACAACGCCATTGGCGCCGCGGCAAAAGATTCAAAACATTTTCATTAGTGTGCAAAAAATAAGTACTCCTTAATGTGAAAGTATTGCTTCTCTTTGCATAAGGTTGATGTTGATGTGTAAGATGGGGGAGAAAAGATTTCTGAGGACAAAGTTTCCGTGTCACTTTGTCTGAACTGTGCTAAAACTAATAATAATACATTTTGTGCTAATGTTTAAAATGTTTTCCTCCTATATATATATATATAATAAAAAAAATAAGTTCACAAAATAGTTCTGCCACAATAGTTTGAATCGTATTACTTCAGACACTTCACTATTTTCCATTATTTCTGCTGATGTCCCAAGGTTCTTCACAGAAAACATGGCTTAAGTGTTAGTGTCATTCAAGCAAAATGAGATTTAATGGATTTAATCAAATTGATTTTTTTCAGGTCAGTTGTGTTGTATCCTGTATTTTCTGTTGAGGTGAAACAACACCTACTGTACCAGTCTACTCCGGAGGAAATCAGTCTATGTTTTAGTCTTGAGAGCCCCATCAGGAACACCAACTCCTGGACAACATCACTCAACTCAAAATTTTCTTGGGTTATCTTTTTTTTTTTTTTTTTTTTTTTTT
>CABFOS010024744.1:0-11977 GCA_900660315.1 Diretmoides pauciradiatus | reverse complement strand
AATAGAATTGTAGATTCTTACAGAACAGAATGATGAGCGATGATGGTGGTTTTTAGGAAGAGATCTGGCTTTAATCTGGACCCCCCACCCCTAATCCTGGGACTGGTATAGATCTAAAGTCAGAATGTTCCAGTCTGGTTTCCACTCCAGTTGAAAACCAGCTGATGGCGATGTGTGAAACCAGTTGGAGAATATGTTCTGCTGTATTCCCTGACTTTAAAATCCCATCATACTTCAGGACTTGGATAACTAGTGGGAACCCTGTCTGTCTCTTCCAGGACAGTGTTGGTTGGTGTTGGTTCTCCTCCGGTCGATTCTTTCTCTCCATTGGTTCTCTGCATCATGGCGGTCGGCCTGGGAACTCCCCTGATCCTCATCCTGTTGGGTGGAGTCTGTGTCTGCATCCGGAAGAGGGCCACGCCCCCTCCACCAGCCTACGAGCCAATCAACTGAGGGCAGAGATGATCAAGTCCTGCCCTACAACCACTTCTTGGCCAATGAGGTGGTGGTATTTGAGCTTGGCAGGTGTCACTCAGGATTGAGAAACGAGTTCAAGATTATTTAAACAAAATATTTTTAAAGATTTTCTGAATATGTTGAACTAATGGAGGAAGTGAAGTGCCCACCTACGGTGGTCTAGCTGGCCAATCAGGATCTGAGACAGTGAAGTGCCCGCCTATGATGGTGTAGTTGGCCAATCAGGATCTGAGACAGTGAAGCGCCCGCCTATGGTGGTCTAGTTGGCCAATCAGGATTTGAGACATGATTTTATTTTTTTACCTAAATTTCTCAGGATGAAAAATCCTTTTTACTAAGTTTGAATTTTCTGTTGCTGGAGAAGAAAACCCGACTGTTCCAACGGCTGTATGTTTATGACTTAAATGATAATCTTGAATGTTTTAATACATTTTGTGATCATGATTATTTAAACAATTATTAGTCGATGATTTGAAGAACATTTCCTACACTTCTGAGCTTACATCAACAACTAGACTGTTCTCTACTACAGCAGGTGAGCCAAGTGGGACGACATGTTTCTATATTCTTTTAATGAACTAATTAACTGTGCAGCGCTAACCACGGGCGTTAAGGTGGTGACATACTAGTGAGCCAGGTCAGAAACCGGATCCACAACGCTCCTGTGATTAAAGCAACAATACTGAGGCAATGTTGCCGACTGAAGTTGCCCAGAAAGATGCCATGATTATCTCTGTTCACCATGTTTTTAACAATTAGCTTAACTGTTCCTTCTCCTTCCTGCTTTCCTCTATTGTTGTTGCTGTGACTTCCTGCTCGGTGGCCACTAGTCTCAAGTAGTAAGTCTGTCTGTGGGTCCCCAGTACTACAGGACACACCCACTGTTAGCATGTTAACTGTAGTCGACTGGTTATGGTCTAGGTTGAGGTTTGGGTTAGCATTAGCATATTAGCTGTATTCGACCGGACATATTGAAATTTTGGCCGATAACCGATTATTTTCATGGTCATATCAACCGATATCGATACCGATATTGCAATACCAGTTACCACCAGTAGGGTTTACCTTCCACCTTGCTGTGATGCTGGGTGCAGATGCAGACGCTGCTTTGTTATGACCTGATTTCTCTCCAGACCGCAGATATTTTCTCCTGTGTAGGTTAACGAGCTGATTTTACACCAGCGCATCAACATGGTTGGCACATAATTAATGTGTCATATGATGACCGATATATCGTGCATCCCTAACTGTTAGCATATTAGCTGTATTTTACAGCTTCTCGCTATCCTCACCTTGTCATTCCCTGCAGGATACAAAAGACCAAATTTAATTTTTACAACATTTTTATCGCAATAAACAATTGTGAATTGCGGTGGCGTTAGTACAGGTTCGTACGGTCATGAAAAACCTGGAAAAGTCATGGAATTTGATAATTATTTCCAGGCCTTGAAAAGTGCTTGAAAAAAAAACTAACTAAAAGTTTTGTAAAGTCAAGGAAATTTGTGTCATATGTTCATATCGTTCATTTACGCTGATTTTAAAATAATTGATATGCTTTTAAAAGAAATTATGTAACATTCAAAATATAAGCAGGCTAATACTAACGTTACCTGAAAAGTTTGGTGGCCATAGCAACAGTAACTGGGAGACAGGCGGGGCTTACGCACTACGCCAGGGAAGTGTAGATTTATCCCGTTATCGTGACTTCACAAAATTACTGCAAATTTCCCCAGCGTGGGACAAATAAAAGTACTTCTAAATGTTAGGTCATGGGAATTTGGTTTAAAATAACTGAAAAGTCATGGAAATCCATTGGTCAAAATGTGTATGAACCCTGCTAGTACAGGAGCAACTTCAACAAACGTCATCAAATGACTGTTATTGGGTTCTGAATTAATACATGCCAGAAAACAATCTTCTTTTCAGCTCTTATTTATTGTGTTGAATACGTCACTACAGAAATGAACAGTCGCTACAGTCTCGGCAGCAACAGATTTCATTTTCTCTTCCAGAGTGAAAAGGCAGGCATAGTGTTTTACAGTGGAAATCACTGTAAATGTCTGATAAAAATAAATACAAGATATTAAAATCTTCTAAAATATATATACTGAGTATTTTCATGTTTTTTCGTATGTATCTTAGCAGTAGCAGCTACTGCTTGGTCGAGGTTATTTTCCCGGAGAAGGTGCACTGTTCAATAGGGCTGCACAATATTGAGCAGAAACATTCTAGTGTGATTCATTTACTGAATATTGTGCTCATGATATGAATTGAGATTCATGTGAACACAAACAAGGATCTGCTGTTTGTGTATAAAGTTATAACCTCAAGTGTAGTCTGAGGATTCTCCACATCACATCTGGAAAACCTCTGAAGGTTAAAAACATGTTGTGATTTAGAAAGTGCATTAATAATATAGATATTTAAATTTTTTTACACTATTTGTGCAGCCCTGCCGTCTTGTAAAGGAAAAGGTACAAATGGAAGCAGATTGACCTGCCATCAGTTCAAACCCTGGTGAAGCCGTCAATCCAAGAACAAATTAATTTCCTGTCTATGTAGCAGCTTGTAAACTCTAGTAACAGTCTATTTATCATTTACAAAGCTTCCTTTGTGAATGATTTGTGATTTTTTTCCTCTGTTTACCTCATTAAAGTATTTCTCACTGTGCGTTCACACTGTGAGCAACATGATAATTAAGCCAGCAGACGTCCATTAATTTCCTGTAGAGCAGCAATCTCGGAACCCAGAGACTCAATTGGTCTGACGACCGCCCGAACCTCTGGGAGCAACCTTCTACTATCGTTACCGATAGTAGACTCTGGGTTCCGAGATTGAGAGAGCAGGAACCAGGGAGCCGCTAAGCTCTACTGAAGTCACTAAGTCATTTTATATTTTTGTTCATTTTCAATTAATGCTACCTAATTAGCACTCACTAGCTATCCATGTTAACTCGATCATCAAAATGACGTAATGTTATCAGTCACCAAAGCAACGAAAAATCCATTATTTGCCTGTTCTACAGAGATGCAATCGGAGCCTCTGGCCCCGCCCACAATCAGTCGGCGACTTCAACCGAATCGCTCGCAGTGTGAACGAAGGGTCAGTCAGCTGAGTCAATGTTCAGAGTAATGATCTTGGCTCTCCAGTATGTTGAAAAGACGTGTACAATATATTACACGCAGCTCAAGTAGTGATTACTTCACATCTCCTGAGACATAAATACATATTTCAGCAGAGGGGTCAGGGGCAGGTAGCGGTTCAGTGTGTTGAAGATGACAAAGGGGATCAATAGACGACCCTAGACTGAAAATGTGGACACTGAAAGCAGCCCGTTAAGTGTCTGAGTGAAAATGCTCCTTTAGGTGTCCATCAGCTAGCATGCTGAGCTCCTCCAGGCCCAGAGGGTCCAGGTCCAGGCCCGGCTCCTCCAGAGACCACGACTCTGACTGGGACTCAAACCCACGGGTAGAAAGACAGGCTGATGACCCCTCGCAACCTGTCAGACAACAGTGTCCATTAGCAGAAATATAGTCAAAGTACCATTTTCACCATATCAGCACTCAGAAGGCGGTTCTGCCCTGACAACAGCAGTTTAATAATTTATTATTTAGTAGCATTCAGGGGTTTCATTTTTGACTGAGGACGAGGTTCAGCAGGAGGAGGAAGGGATCAGACTCCAGCCTCTTTCACCTTTGGTTACTAGTCCGGTAAATGTTGCGTCACGTAAACCTGGTTAAGTCAGATGGAAAGCCGTGGTAATATTGAGACTGATTAGAGTTCTCTTATCCTTTTACAAATGGCCTCTGATCATTACATGTCAGACTTGAGGCCTATGCCCTATTCAAACTGAAAGCACTGTTATTGAATCAACTACTAACACCACATCATGTAGGTGGGTTTGCATCCGGACTAAGAGCAGGGAGGGAACCACAGAGATCCTTTATCCTGTGAAGCCCTGGTCTGGTGATGTACAGGGTATTCTACTTAAAGACCTTTTTAATGATAGAATGAAATATAAGACTGTACCTATCAGAAGGTCTGCATGACGGGGCTGTTTCTCTAAAACTGAATCTAAGTTTAGATAATATCATTTAAAACATTTTAAGGCTCTCCCAGGACCTGCAGGTCCTCTGATGAGTGATTCAGTGAGTTCAGTCCCACGTGGATCAATGTGATTTGTGAGTATTACTGAGGGTTTCTGTGGTAGTGGTAGTTTATAAGTTACAAGTAGTTTGCAGGGTAATAAATGAGGTAGTCCTGAATGTGACTAGGAAGATACACTGCCTCAGTCTTTTATGGGAGTAATAATGTCATACATGTCATCCAGATCTACGTACTACAGTACATTACATTGCCCTGCAGTACTAATACTATCATAGAGTATTAGGGCCTGACATGAAGAAAAAATGAGGAAGAAATGTGAGAATAAACTTGACATTTCAAAATTAAAATGGATGAAACCTTGGCGCATATGGCTGCTTCTACAAAATGTAAATGAAATGTAGATGAATTGGTGAAATTGTACTTCAGAATCGGTTATATAACAAGGAAATTCTTTCTCTTTTAGCGCATAAACACCAAGTGGTTATAAGTATTAGGACTTTGAAGACTTTGTGCCGAACGTGGCCTCATTCGTGCAAACTGAAATAGCTGGTAATGGACAGATGCAAGGGAATCGATGGCTACACCTGCGTTCAAAACAGAGAATCCTATGAATCCATATGTCATAGCGCGTTGGGACCTTTGTTGCGGTAATGCCTGTGTCTCAGACACCACGCCCGTCTGAGCTCCACACCTTCAGGATCTATCAACTTGATCTTATTGTTTCTTGCAATACAGCATATCCTCTCTGTATTGCACACAGGTGTAACCATCGATACCCTTGCATCCGTCACATTCCAAGAACGTAACGTTACCGTTACACAGGCAGCTGGCAGGACGTCCAGTCGCTCTCCTAACTGAGGAGTCGACTTTATTTTCAAGTCAACTTTATTCGACTTTATTCTCAAAATGCAAAAAAAAAAAACTTCCTCCTCATTTTTTAAATTCCTGGCACTAATACTGAAATTTCAACTTTATTCTCAAAGTGCAAAAAAAATAAAAAAAATCTTCCTCCGCTAATTAAAAAAAAAATCCTGGCACTAATACTGAAATTTCGACTTCATTCTCGACATTTCGACTTCTCAAAATTCTAAAAATGCAAAATAAAAAAAATCTTCCTCCTCTCATTTTTTTTCCATGCCTGGCCCTAATACTCTTCTGTATAATCCAGTACAGAGTTTACACACACACAGCATTAATGTGTAAATCAGTGAATCCAGTTTGAATAGTGCTGCTGTCCTGAACCTAATCCCAACCTGACAAGTCTAAAGAGGAAAGTATGAACTCCTGTTACCTGTGATGCTGCTAGTGAGGACCTGGGTTGGACTGATTCTCTGGATGGAGGGGGCAGGGTCTTGGTCTCCACCAGAAAGCCTGGATCTACCAGCCCAGCCTGGAGTCTTACTGAGCTCAACAAACTGGAATGAAGGAGGGAAGAGAAGAGAGAGAAGAGAAAAAGGAAGGAGGCAGGAATTACATGAATGTTACATGAATTCCTCAGTTCTTTTCCAAAGGTCTACCTACTCTGGACAAAAATGTTACCTGAAGTCCATCATTCAATATCTCCAAAATAGACAATTCAGTCTGTAAAATTGTGATTATTTTTAAACGAAGTACTTAGGATGTGATCCACCTCCAGTTGAACCAGAGTGGGAAAGTTGTCTTGTAGTTTTTTTATTTTCTTCATTTAGGTTCACACTAACCAATTACCAACCAGAGCTTGGAAACAAAAGTCATACGACTCACAACAAGTAGCTTGTTTTTTGGAAATCTGTCATCCCACAAGGTTAGAGTAAATAAAATCTAATTCCAGTGCCTTTAACTTTATCTAAGCATGATGGACTGAATGATTGGTTCAGTAAGATCAAAGAGAACTTTGCCTGGACACCAGGATCCTCTCCTGGAGTCAGGCCTGGTGCTTCTTAACAAGCACCTAGGGCCAGGTGACCCCAAATAAGCAGCGTAGGGGCGCTGCCTTGTTGGATCACTACCAACAAGGCAAGGTGCCCATCGGCACTGCAACTACACCCGATCGACATGCGCATGCTGGAAACAGAGCTGATGCGTCCGCCAGAGAAAAAAAGTCCTGTGGATACCGCTGGTCTCAGAGATCCAGGGCTGTTTGGACACGCAGCGCGATAATAGAATACTGCAGTGACCCTTAACCTGAGGGAGAGAGTGAATAGGGCCGTTTGATGAGGCCTTAGGCCAGGACAGCCTAGAAACTGAGGCTGTAATTCAATTCATAAGTGTTACCTTGAAGTGCACCAGTGTGAGAGTGACTACTCAACACCAAGCAGTTGTAAGGACAAGGGGGTCCACTCACAAATGTGCATATAAAAGTGGGAATATCTGTTGTGTTCTTCTACTTATTTCTTTTCTTTTTTCTTTTTGTCTGCCTTCTATGGATGTAAAGCAATTTGAGCTGCATGCTGTGTATGAAAGGTACTATACAAATAAAGGTTATTATTATTATTTATTCATGGTTAGGTGTTGCGATTAGGCTACTTCTGTCGTCTTTTGCCCTTAATATCTTAGTGTATTTTGATGTGCAAACGCGAAGATACATTTCCAAATTGCTTAGTCTTTGCTTTTTAGTGTGACCATTGGCTAAAGATTAATTTCACAAAATACACAACATGACACTTAACCATTGACATTCCTAAACATGAGGAAGATATATCTCCCAGTAATCTCAATTGTCAAGCTTCGGCAGCATGATTATTAGATAGGCTAGTAGCCTACTAGTCCGTATGAATAGGAGGTGTAACATTTAAAGCACAGAATGTCATCTCTACTTCAGCAGAAAGATCAACTTTCGTGTCTTTATCTCTTAACTTGATCTAAGCTGCTGTCCACTGATATGTCAGTAGAAGTATGGCGTCAGATTTATGTCATATGTCGTGACTCGTGTATTAAGTGTATTAAGGTATTATTGTGATTTATTGTGTTTCTGTGGTGCAGTTTGTACCTGATGTGCCAGATTGTCAGTCTGGCTGGGGGTGAGGTGGAGGCCCTGGTAGGAACGATGCTGCAGAGGCTCCATGACGCTGACACACTCCTGAGAGCAGAGTCCAGGGAACCACTGGGTGTTAGCCAGGCAGGAAACCAACATTTTTGTGGCTTTTGTAGTAAAAGATTCACCAACCACTGACTATTTTACCAGCCAAATAGATGTTTGGAATAGAATGATTCCAAATGATGGCTGGTTAGATGTAGACTAGACTAACTTACTGAACTGAAAAAATATGTGCTGGTCATTTCACAAATCCAAGTCACCTTCAGGAATGGAAAAATGTGATCATTGATTACTAGTTGCAAATGTTCCTGTCATTGCTTAGGCATTGACAGGAATTGATTGGCAATTTATAGTGAATTTACAAACATTTTGTTTGGTCTCAGAAACCCCGTGTGGGCAGATGTCGAGCTGTAAATAAAACTGATAATGACAAAGTAAAAATTCAATAATCAATCAATAAAGATTGTAATGTTCAATATGTGGATTGTGTGACATGTAAACCGAAACTTGAAACCCACGTCACAGCTGGAGGCTGTCACTCGGTGAATTAGTTTGAGGGACTTTAAGACCTTCTTAAAGGCAAGGTAGGTAATCTTGTTCAGAGACGCTTTTTGTTATATTTGTTGAATTTTTCTGGACATCCCGATAGCGATCAATAATACCAGATATCTGACACTAAAATGAAAAAAATCTGGTGTCTCTAGCAGGCGCAGGACCGGAAAAACTACGTCCAATCATTTAATTTGGACCGAATGAAATGACTGAACCTGTCTGTCTACGTACAATAAAATGATTGGACGAAGTACTTGCTGTCTACCTGCCTACCTTATAGTAGTGTGCGTTCTTGTTTTGGGGGAGGGGCTTTGGAGGGAGGGCTGAAGGAACGGGTAGCGTTGTTTTCAAACGTACCTACCCTACCATTAATTCCTGTGATACTGAAATTCAAATTTGGCATTTGAAATAAAGATGAGAACGAAAACCATTTTAGATCAATTACAATCAACCAAATTTTCCCACAAGTATCAATAAAGTTTCATCTCATCATAGCGTGTGACTGGGCTGATTTCTCCCAAGAACAACAGCAACTGCAACATTTGCAAGACCTCTAAAACTGAATTTAAGACTTGAAATATTTAACTGAATTCATTTAAGTTTACATACTGTGATTTAAGACATTTTTCAGGACCTACAGACTCTAAAGTCTCTAAAACAGATTTATAATGGTGAATGACTGACCCCAGATCTGGTAAACACACTCACCTTTTCGAAGCCCTGTCTGGTGTCCAGAGACCCTCCAGTTATCTGGTTCTGGTTCCTCTGAGCCTGTAGTCTCTGCTGCGTCCAGCTCTTCCCCTGCTGGCTTTGGTTCTGGTACCCTCCCCGGGTTGGCTCCAGTCTTGGCCCGGTAGCTCTGGGCATGTTGGACAAACCGCTGGTCCGCTTGTTGAAGTCCAGGCTGTGGCCTGCTGCTTGGCTGTAGGCTGGTGGCTGGTGGCTAGGCTGCTGCTGAGGAAACTGGCATTCATGTTGGGGCAGAAACTGTCCACTATCTTGGGGATACTGTGGCACTTGTTGATGGTGATATTGCTGAACCTGTCCAACATCTTGGATCTGATTCTGCTGTTGGAACAGTTGAGATTGCTGAAACTGCCTACCATCTTGGCTCTGCTCTTGTTGGCACAGTGGATACTGCTGAAATTGTCCACCATCTTGGATCTGCTGTTGTTGGCACAGTGGATGCTGCTGGGGTTGACGGCCATCTTGGCTCTGCTGCTGTTGGCGCTGTGAACTCTGTCCCCAGTGGCAGAGCTGAGGTTGCTGTTGCTGCAGGTCGTGATGAGGATGCTGATGGGAGCCAAAGTTTAATCTA
Source organism: Diretmoides pauciradiatus (assembly GCA_900660315.1). NCBI lineage: Eukaryota > Metazoa > Chordata > Actinopteri > Trachichthyiformes > Diretmidae > Diretmoides > Diretmoides pauciradiatus. Next base: position 2,507 of record CABFOS010024744.1, on the reverse strand, counting down.
CTAGTTTCAAGGAGCTGGAACTGTTGATTTGACATTTTTAGTTGATGATGATGTTGGTGATATTGTTGTTGGTAGGGTGTCTGCTGCTGTTGGGGACCCTGTGGCTGCTGGCAGGGTTTTGGCACCTCTTGGTGACCCACTATTGGCTGGAGTTGAGGGCGGTGGGGTTGCTGGAGACCAGACTTTTGTGGCTCATGCGAGTGGACAATGGTTTGCTGATTTTGTTGTTGCTGTAGCTGTTCTAAGTGTTGTGATAACTGTGAGATCTGATAGTGTCCTTTTTGTTCTTGCGTGTTTTCTTCTTGTTCAAAATGATTTTGTTCCTGATCCTGTTGCTCATCCTGTTGATGCATGTTCAGCACCTGTTGTTGATGATCTGGTTGTTTTCCTAGGTCACTCTGACTGTGAACCAGAGGTTGTTGTCCATCTTGTTGGTGCGAGAGTCTATCTGCTTTGTCCTGATGAGGAGACGCCACATCTGGGCTGGACAGTTGGTGTGGTGGAACTGGTTGATGCTGTAGTTGTTGTTGATGCTGATGCTGCTGATTGAGTTGCTGTTGGTAACGATAATGTTGCCACTGTTGACTTTGACGTTGTTGACAGTAATTTTGTTGTAGTTTCTGATTTTGTTGTTCTTGTCGATTTCGATGGTGTGTAGATCCTTCTGAAACAGACCAGTGTTGGGGAGGAGGGCCTCCATGTTGGGCTGGTAGATGAACCCAGGAGGGAACCTCTGCTTGGGCTTGGTTATGGTGGTACTGCAGTCTCGGTTGGGTTTGGGGTTGGCACTGGGTGTGGGGGTACAGGGGGTTTGGCTGGGCTGGGGGTTGACCCAATGGCAGACCATCCACTTGTGCTTGGCTGTGGAGGACTGCTGGGTCTGGTGGAATATGGATGTAAGGTGACTCTGAACGGGCCTGGAGATGGAGATGACTCTGGCTGAGAGAGAACCCAGCTGGTCTCAGCTCCTTTGGTGGCTGGTTTGTGTCCAAGAGAACCCCCTTGGAAATGGGACAATGTTATTGACACCTAGAGACCTTTTCACTAGTTACACCTCTAGCAGCCGCAGCCTTAGTCCTGGTTCACACTAACACAAGTTGTTGACATACCAAACCCTGTGCTTCCATAGTACAGACATGAGGAAATTCACTAGTCTGGAGCCTGATATTTAAAAATGGCTCATTCTCAATCTAGAAAGTGGATCCAAGTCCAGGATGCAAGACAGGGAATATTCTGTCTGTCATCGTGACATCACGCATCAATATGCTTAACATTTCTCTTATTATTCTGGCTACAAAGACCCAGAGATGTACCTGTCGGTTTCGCTGTCTGTACAGACAGCCTTATAAATACTTAAGATAATGTAATGTAGTAATGTAGTGTTTGTACCTGGGTTATTGGGGACAGGGTTGGGGAGCCGACAGGTGAGAAATGATGACAGCGACTCTCTCCACCAATCGGAACCACCAGAGGGCTGAGAGGAGCCCGCCTCCTCACCACGGATGCCTGTGATTGGCCGGCCTGACGTGGGGAACACGAGAGGGAGGAGGAGGAACACGAGCGAGATCCACCAATCCCACTGCTGTAGCTGCAAATACTAGCTGCAGATTGGATAGACTGGCTACTGAGGGAGGAGTTACTGAAGAAAGACTGCAGGGATTGGTTGCTGGGGCACGATTGAAGGGAGGGGTTGCTGAGTGACAGGTCCAAGGAGGCGGACCTCAGAGAAGCAGGAAGAGAATGGCTGCTGAGAGATGTTTGGATGTTGGGGTTGCTAAGTGACGCTGGGAGCAAGGGGTTGCTAAGGGAACCTTGGAGGGATGACGACAGACCTGAGGACGCACAGAGAAGAAAAGTTAAATCGTTTCTACAATGTTGCATTAAAAATAACACATTAGGTCTTTAGCTGATCCAGAGTATCTTCCAATGAGGTCAACAGTAGTCAAAGCTTCATTTTGTAGATCACAAACATTACAAGCAAACAACAGTCAGGAGGTCAAGGGTCAGAGATCGCAGCACCCTGACAATCAATGGAACAACCAAACCCTGGAAGGATCATGGATGGAAGAGAATGGCAGAGAAAACGAGCTCAGGAGAGAATTAGCAGGGATGTTTGTAGTTAAAGGTAAAAGTTGTCATCAGTTCACTAAGAGGTAATGTCCAGCGAGAGCCAGGGGAATCAAAACCCCAAAGCTGTATATTATACACGGCTTCTTACCAAAGAATCATTAGACACAAAATACGGATTTAAAATGATTTCAATACAAGCTGCAGTAACCAAGGAGGAACAAGATGGAGCTACTTGATGATTAGTGATGACTTAGTGAAATGATTAGATCAAAGAGAGGTCAGTAAGGAGTTGGTCAGTTGGTTCATTCATGTGTAACTCTTTCTGCAGTGTTGTGGAGTATTGAGGCCTCCCGAGCCCTGAGTGCATGCGGTCAAAACGATATAGTTGCAGCCAAAACTACTGGCAGCATTGAAGTTATGCATGAGGTCATGGGGGG
>CABFOS010024743.1:0-12185 GCA_900660315.1 Diretmoides pauciradiatus | reverse complement strand
TGTAGTTTCTCACTTATTATCAGGTGTTTCAGAAAAGTTGTGATTGATGGTGAAACATTTCCCGCCCACATTCAGTGCTGAGCAGGTTGTCAGGGCGCCGTTAGCAGAGATCGGTCTAAAGGGTCAGGAAGGATATGCTGCCACTGGTGTCTTTTAGTGGAACTTTGTGAAGCTTTATACTGTTAAAATAATGTATACAGTAGTAGATTATAATCACCAAAGACTTGAATACGTGAGGTAACTGTGTCTTCGTATCTATAACTGTATTCGCCTCTCAATTGAAGTTTGTCTTGTTCATGAGGATACAGTATTGAGGAGAGGGAAATACATTATAGTTCATTTGTAAAGAGGACCGACAAAGTTAGTAGATCTTTAAGTTACAGTGCAAAGAAACACTGAGCCAGAGGACAACCTGATAGTATCATCTTCATTAGAATAACAGATATAAGATACACCACAAAGATATATTCATCTATTATCATTGTATAATGTAACAGGCTGAAAAAGTGGATTATTCTCCTTATTTACAGGACTACAGTAGATCTTTGTCAGGTGGTCAACCAACACTCAGTACAACACTCAATAGTAAAATAAACTTTAAACATCAATGCTTTTCAGGGATACCATTCAGAAAAATGTTGTAAACGATCTTCTATTTTATTTGCATGAATGTCTGTGTGCTATATGTTTGAGTGCAGTATATGTTCCTTATCATAAGCTAAAACACGCTGGATAAGGAGCTGTGTTATGCATGCAGCTCTGGTCTATGGGCCAGAGACACTTGCTCCCTGTCTTGTGCCGGCGCTGTCCCTCGTGAACCCGTGAGCGCGCTCCTCAACCCCATGTGACGCTGTAAAGGAATCTATTATTTTTCTGATCCTGAGGGAAGGAAAAAGGTCTCCAGCATCATTATTTTCCTTCAAAATGTAACTGACTTCACTGCACAACCTAATTTGCTTGCCATAATTATAGGTCATGCCCCCCTTTTGTAATTTATAAAACCTTTTGTTCTTATCAATAATGAATGGGCTTTAGCAAATCACGGCGCTATAATATTTTGATATTATGAAAATGCTAATGCGTCAGGGACCTTAAGCCTTATCGGCCAGGTCCGATGCTCTATTAAACAGCCGGCAGAAGAAGTCGGACGCAAATTGCTTATGTTAATGCCCCAGTTGTACCCAGACAGGATGAGGAGTCTGCAATTAATTTCATCCAGGCGGTGGATGGACAGGCAAATTTATTTCCCTTCCACAGGATGGTGGCTCCCCCTCCTTCCTCACAGGTCTCCATGCAGAGAATTGGAAAGGCTCTGAGAACAAGAGAGAGAGAGGGTAAAAGGGAAAGCGAGAGGGGAGAGGTAACTTAGGAACGATCCGTGACCTAATTGAACAGCGGCAAAAAGGGGAGGGCAGCGAGCAGGGAGACAAGAGGCGGAATCTTCATTCATTCCGCTGACAAGTGTTTTCACAACTTAAACCTGTTTTATTAATTATGTTTGACATTTCCCTAATTACTTTCATTTACATCACATCAGCTCCTAGCAGATGATTAGACTGCATATCAATTCAGTGTGGTGTTAAGAGCTTAGTGAGGAGATAGTGGGCGAGTTATAAAGTATTATTCTATTACAAGTAGTCTAATATGATAAGCCCCTCATATAGTCACAGACAATGTACCTTACTTCAACTTATTGAGTGTTGGTAGCGTGCTAATGAAGAAAAGAAGAGAAGTAAGTCTTAAGTTCCGGCACGGCAGACACTTGAATGGAGTAATGGACACAGGTCGACTTATAGAGCAGTAAAGCACAATGCCTGGTGGAGTGTGTGGCCCATAAACACTTTGATTAATTGACACCACTGTTTCCAGTTATATGAGCCCTTAACTTCCAAATGCCATAGCACTCACACAAACACACACAAAAAGTATGTTATTTTTATCCTGTCTTGACATCAAAGGCATCTTCTCTCAGGAATGTGGTTAGGGAGACAGCTTAGGTATAGTCGCTGTGGCCTTACTGTTCATCTTGTTACAACCCCTCATCGGGGCTCTCAGAGGAGCTGTCGACGGGAGACCCCACACCCTCTCTCACCGTCCTCTTATTTGTAATGGCGCTCTCCCCAGATGATTCCTACTGCTGTGATGACAGCATTTTACTCGTGGAGTCTTTCTCAATATGGACAGGTTGTGGGCCACTGACTACACACTACGACGCCTCCTACCGTGGGTAAGCAAGAGATCTCTATTTTAGAAGCTGAACCATCTCACCGGAGTCGCAAAATTGATTTCAACCAGTGCAGGGGGGGAGTAGGTTTTCATTAATTGTATTCCTCATTAAGCTGAGCGAGGAGAAGAATCCAAACCTAACCTTAAATCTATCCGTCTACATGTGGAAATTCACTATACAATTGTCTGTTTAATCCGAATAACAGTAATTCTTTCATTTTTAAATACATAATGGAAATGGATGAGGACTACTCATAAAAATTTATACCTCAATTCTCCATTTTAATTTATAGCCCACCCTCCAGGCACATATTATTCAAACATTAATATGAAAAAGAACTATACATCAAAAAGTGTCAGGTTTCACTTTTCCTTCCATTCACAGTCATGCATATTATATGTAGACTTGACTGCTGCCGTCTTATAACAATTATACATTAAGTAACAAGCAGATTGATGGATTGATAGATAATTCCCATATTCTGCATTCAATATACTTAAATTTTAATGACCTTCCCGACACCCGTACTTACTTATGTTTAGATAATACACTTTATGCAAATTGTATAATTCTATAAATTTTAGATTTGTCTCTATTCATCTTTCTCTGTGTGTGAAGTAGAGATGCCCATTGTAAAATGTGATTAAAACCAAGTTTAAATCATAAATGTATTCAGTGTCTGCAACAACTTTATCCAAAATATAAACAAATGTAGTGTGTAAAACAGGAAATAGATATCCATCAATCAAAATAGCGTCTGCTTATGTACTTTACTGTACTTATCCATGATTTATGCATTATTTGTAGCTAATCAGTATCATTAATACCTATAGCTCAACCTCTGCTCTGGGATAAACTGGAACATAGATCTATAGGATAATCTTCCTGTGTAAAGTATTGATGTGTAATGTTCTTGTTTCATCATCAATCCACCAATTTGATATGCTGTTTGATAGTAACACTGTTTGCCTTCGCTGCGGGGGGTAAGGTAAACACTCACATGGCAGTGGGGGTTTATTTTCCCCCTCACCCATTTCACTCCCTTATGTTTGGTAATCGGCATTGGTAAGTCAGAAGACATCAGCTTGACTCTATTAATTACCACCTGATCCTTTCTTCCTGGATAATTAGGTACCCATTAGTTCTAATCAAGTAGTTACTTAATTATTGCAGTAATTAGTCTAATGGTCTAGCAAATTGAAGCTTTATCACTTTCGGATACTTAATGTTCTTGGCAGAGTACATCACAAGTGTCAAGGCTTCGGCTTCAGCAATCAAGCAGAGGAAAGAAAGTTATACCGTGGCATACATGTTTTAATGTGTTAAAACGTGAATATTAGAGCAGCTGGAAAGTCCTTTAAGAGAACAGGGACAATATTCAGCAGTTAATCCGTTGAGAAATGATGAGAAGAAATTGGAATAATATAAACACAATTGTTCTTATCTACATTCATGGAACGTGTGAACAAAGTAATGGTTTAACGTGTTTGTGGTTTGTGTTTTCTATACGCAGTGTCCTGAGCAGCAACAGAATCATAACTAAGCACAACTGAAATGCATGTGGACCATATGAACAGATTCCAACATTTTGTATTGTTAATTATTCAACAATATTTGTTTTGCTCAAATAAAAGTGTAGATAAGAGTGAGAAATGGTCATGAAAACAGGTCATATTGAAAAAATAAGTGAGGAAACTGTAATGTACTGTAAGGATTACTTACATTACAGGGTAACACTTTACAATAAGGGTATATTAATTAACATTAGTTAATGCAGTAATAAGCATTAACTTACAGTTAATTAACAGTTAACTAATGTGTCTAGTAACCATTTACTAATGGTATTAATGTTAACTAAGGTATTAAATCATACATTATTTAATAGTTTATAAAGATGCTATTATCATTAGTTAAAATAAGTTGTTGGAGGAAGGACAAGTAAGTGGACAATCATAAGCCTTAAATAAACATTTTAAAAAAAGTTTTCTCTTAATGAAATGGCTAAGCTGTGAACTTCATTTACTAATATAACTTAGTACCTTAATTAGCATGTAAACCCTTAATAAATGTTAACAAGAGACATTTGTTAACAGTTACTTAATGTTTATTATTTTATTAATTGACCATTAGTTAATGCTTATTACTGCATTAACTAATGTTAATTAATGTACCCTTATTGTAAAGTGTTACCCGATTTAACCATGTTACTGGTAACCATGTTACTGGTAACCGTTACACTTACACGATCAATGTCATTTGGTGAGTGCTTGTATGACTTCCTTGATATTCAGGCCCTGAACTGTGTTTTTAAAACCAAAGCCCTTCTTCCACTATTTCTTGATCTCACTTCAGACGGGAAGAGGAAAAGTATATATTAGTTACAAAAAGTAAGTATTACAGGAGAGCCTCACGTTGTTCTGAGCTTAAAACCTACATTTCTATTTCCAGTGCCACAAAGAATGTGCGAGGAAACTATAAGCTGCAACACCTCAAACTGAGACGTTGCTGTTAATTGGTAGCATAAGCAAAATATCACTGATGGACCAGATAAGCAGCAGCAATGCCCCAGGACTGAAGTGTGTCAACGTCAGGTTACTGTCACACACCAGCGTTGGGTTGCTCCAACAAGGGGAAAGTATGGAGTAGGACAAGCAGCCTAGCTATGCTCTCTGTGAAGAATGCATGGTATTCGGCTCATTCATTTTCTTTATGGGTTGTTCCAATGTTCCGTCAGACAGTGGTGACATCAGACGCCAAATGTGTGCTTAGAGGTGGGTGAAAGCGGCACCGGGCCACAGAGGGAAAGTGAATGGTTTGTCTTCAAACTGCAATAAATTGGGCCAGGCTTGTCTGTCATCACCTTCCAATTAGCTTGTAGTTTATTGAGTCTGCGAGAGATGGAGGATGTTGGCAGGTGAGGAGAGGTGTCTGAAAGGTGCCTGTACCAGTAGTCCAGAATTAGACAGAGCTGACTTATGACCCAGACATAGCAAGCGTGAATGCATCCACCATGACCAATACACATAAAGGCAAGTCAAAGTAACAAAATATAGACCACAAAGAAAAATAAACTTTGCTTTCACAGTACTTTCACTGCATAGGAAACTACACTATACACTATACAGTCTGAATATGCGGCTGTGTTGCAATCTGGATCGTCAAAATGTATTTTCTTTCAGCTGAAGCAATCAAGACTTCTCACAAATGCACACACACAACAAAAGTTTTATGAATTTTAAGAACAGAACATGAAACTACCGTAGCCTTCTTCTTTACTTGACCTATTTGTCACAAAATACGGAATGCCCCACAAGATGCTTTCATAGAAAAAAAAGGAAAAAGGAAAACCCGGCAATGTTCCGTGCCATATGACAGGAGTGTGTGAAAACTGACACACAAGAGTTTTCAAATTGGGGCCCGGGGAGCCGAAGCATAAAATAACTTCAATCTCAGCAGCTCTCCAAGGAATAGAGCAGAGGTGCGACCAACAACAACACAACAACAGAGAGGCAGGAAGGGGTGAAGGTAAGAGTTATTAGAGGATAAAACATGCCTCTCCATCTCACTCCCTCTCTCTCAGGAACTCCGAGGATGATCAATGGATTTAGTCAGAGGGATATTCAAGCAGAAAATTGCTGCCTTTTTGCTTTTGTTTGAAGTATTTCCAGAATACATACCAAACCCCCTGTCCACCAAGGTTGAAAATAACGCACAAGTGCGGTCTCTACCAGTAATCCTGGAAAGGGGAGAAGAAAGTGGGGGAGGGTGTTGGTGCAGGCACTGAATGTTAAAGGACGCAGGGAGGGCCTAGATTGAAACTTTGCAGGTATAAAATTGAAGGCAGCCAGCTGAACAGACGTAGTCAAACTATGGCTATTTTTCAAAAGAGACCCTCGCTGACCAACATGGAAACCTTTCACAAAAGAGAGCAGTCCCTCCTCTGTGGGGAGACAGAGCAATCCCACGCTATGCAGATGCACCATGATTTATTAGTTACCTCTGACATCAATCCATGTAGAAATGTTGGCTTTTTTGGCCAATAAAAACATGTGTCTTGGATAATGTCTCACAAATCCATAGTAATGTGAGGTAGAAAATGTGATTTGGCAAACATAAATGGTGGCTGACGGGACCTATAGGTTTGTAGGGTCGCTGTGGTGGGGAAGGTTCTCTAAATGAGTCAGTGACGGTACCAATGAGAGGCTGAATTGTAGTGTTGGACAGGGAGGTCCTCCCCTGCCCCGGGGGCCCCCGGGGGCCCCTGTGGCACTGTGCAGATGACAGCAGAGGCATGTGGCACACTCGTGGCATTATGGATAGGACACGGCAATGGGGGACCAGACTCCTCAGCTCCCTGCTGAGTGGTGTGATGGCCTCATCTATTTTCCCATCGTAACACTAATACATCTGCAGCGTATTCTCTCCTAATTAAGATTCCACAGTTCTATTTGTCAAAGGATGGACCGGTTATCACAGAGGGTAGTTTAGCCACAGTTTTTGGATTAATTGCTGGGCAAATCACCGCATGCAAGACTGCTCAGTGAGTCCGAGCAAGAATATCACTGGCAGTAATTCGTCTTTTTTCATCTATTATTTTTACAGATAAGCTGCGTCTTGAGGGAATAGCGTCTGGAAGCTGTATGTCAGTGGCTGTTCCTCACTTATATTATTAATTAATGCTGTGTAGTCGTTGTTTAAAGCCAAGGTTGTCCAAACTGAGAATTTATTAGGCCATCTCTGTAGACAGACAGACAGGAGACAGACAGAATCAATGTTTAAAATACAGTAAAAACATGCATGCATCTGTTATATAATCTCAGTTTTTTCCTCAAAATCTGATTTGATAGTGAAAAAGAAAATGTCTTCGATCCAATGAAACAAAACATAGTGGGACTACAGATTTTCAACGGGCTGCTATCCTGTGGTTTTTAGTTTTATAATGCAGCTTCCCCTTAAAACGGATGTGAATCGGTTGTTCATAATGTGATGGTGTAGCTCACCGTGGACGAGACAGCAGAGAATGAACCCCACTACGGGCAGTCGGGGGAGACGTGATACTATCTTGATGAATGCTTGAGCGTGTGTGGGGTTACAGTATATTTTCTAACATGTTGTAACCTAAAGGTATATTGATTTCCAGAAACTCCGTTGTTCTCATTGTAGTGAAATATTTCCCCACAAAACCAAAAGTAAAACTACTATGATAATAGTTTGTAATTATAGGTGACAAATGTGCACGATTCACTTCATTCAAACAAAAACTGGCGCCATCACAGCTTGGGACGGGGGTTGGTCTTACTGGGGGGTTTGGAGATGCTCTGTTCTGGTAATATAACAGTAATAGAAAGACTATTCTCACTCAGGCATGGAAGTAAAGAATCAGCAGAATGTGCTTCTTGAGTTAGGATCACCACTATGTCCAGTCCTTCTTTGGTTATTGTTGATGAAATGTACGTGTAATTTTGTAAATACCAGATCTCAATGGCGAGACCCATTTACCCGTTATGTCAATACTAAGTCAGTAGAGCTGTGAGACCAACAATCCATAAGAAAAACTCCATAGTGGCATGTTTAATTGTTATTGTTTGTAAATATTGGTGCACAATCAATCTTTAATTTGATTTATTGTAGTGAGCTGTGATGAGACATATTTTGACATATATACCTTACAAAAATATATTTTGCATTGTTCTTTGCTGGCAGCTGCATATTGATATCAGATCTATCTATTGATATTGATGTGGTCCAGTAATAAACACAAATCATTAAGCAATTATTATTTCTTTGCATAGGATCAACATGAAAAACCTACAATCAAAAAACTACAATTGTTTTACTTTCATATGTCGTACACCCAAACATACACTGTCATCATCCACTGTTCTCTCACATGCAGACACACACACACTTTACATAAGATCAAATACTACAGGTAAATGCAGGGGAGAATGTTTTTTCTTTTCTTGACATATTTCCTATCATGTCAAGGGGGAAGGATTTCTTTTTATGGTTTAATTCAACAATAGCATTTGCGATTGGGGTTTTGGGCATCTCAAGGGCATTCCTGGTGAAATTACTGAGACTCTGCACCATTTATCACAGCCTGACATGTGTCATGTTCCAGATTCTGGTGCAGAGAGGTTACAGCTGAAGACAGCTCTCTCTTTGTTGAGCAGCCATCAAAGACAACATCTCGTATTTATCAAAAAAAGGGAAACCTGACAAGAGGATAGGAACTACAAAAGCGCTGTCTTATGTTCTCAAATGTCCTCATATTCAGACATATTAATCTGATACAATATATGAGAAATCTCAGGACCATTTTATGAACGCGTATACTCCCCTGACCCCAACAAAACAAGAGTTTGTTTAAAATCTGGTCAGAGATACTTCAGAGTGCATAGCGGATAAGTGCACTTTCAGATCGAAAGATGTTTATCTGGGATAGACTAAATCAATTTTTGCATACACACTGGACATGATCCATGTGTAACTTAAGGAGCCGATGACATTTTGTATCAGCTGTTCTGGTTCTGTATCAAGCAGCCAGATCAAGACTGGCTGTTTATGAGTTTGTAAAACATTGATATCAAAGTCAAATGTTATCTACAGCTTAGTGTTGGATGTGTATTTGTATTTGTTTATTTTGTGTGTATATATATCATATATAACCAATTGTGTTTGTTATTAAGCCTCATTAAGGTTTTGTTTAGTTTGTTTATATTCTAAAATGATTCAGTCCTGAATTGTTGTGCTTCTCTACACAGCAGCATCTCACTGCCCAAATCTGATGAATTTCATACAATGGTATCCCACTTTCCAGTCAATTTTGGACCATTTTGCACTTTTTGATTCAAGTAAAATATTACTGCCATAAACTCTTTGCTTGCTTTAGGATATAATATGAATATACTGTAAGATTAGGAACCAACATTTCAAGCTTAGTGTAGTGTAGGAGTGTCTGCCTACTTTTTACCAGGGCTATACATCTACAATATACAGTATCCATCTATCTATTGTGTATACACTGTGTTTTCATTCAGAGTACTGTCAAATCTTGAGTTGTCTAGTGTGTGGCACTGTGTTTAGGATGGTACAACCAGATCACTCAAAAAGAGGGAAAATAGTATTATAATAATGCTTTAATGAGGCTCAATATCAGGCATAATACTACTAAGGAACTAAAGAAGGTTTACTGTGCAGAAACCGAATAGTCAGATTTTCATACACAGGGATCAACACCAACTTTTCTAATCTGGTTAACATTTGTATTAATTGTGTGTTGGTGTTGAGTAGCTGCTTTCAGTAGCTGTTACATCATTATCAAAGCAATACAAAAGCCCAATGCTGGCAAACGTCAAGAACATAAAGGTTCAGTGTGAGGTGTGTGAAACTGAGCTGTTATACGTGGCTCCGATGCTGAAATATCTCTAAAAGCAACCAGCTATTTCTACGATGAGGAACATGGACTTGGCCAAACTAACACCACAACATTTGTGCAAACTCCTTGGAAGTGTGACAGAAGCTGAACTGGGAGAATCTCCACCCTCATTGCCAACATGATTGCTAATGATATGCAACTCATCAGTACCACAGAGAGCAGAAAGTGATGTGTTTGGGGGGGGGGTTCTGTCCATAATCTGATTTAAGCCCTAAATGCACTATAGTTGTGACTTTTGACACAGACATATCTCGTTTGACGCTTCTAATTCTTCGTGAACTGCTGGCGGGAGGTTTGAAGCGTCTACTGGCATTTGCAGCTGTCAACTGGCATTAACCACCACAACAGGTAATGGATTTTATCTTGATGTAAATTCTATGCCCTCTGGAAAAAAATCGCATTTTCTTACTGTACCTTTTCCTTTTGCACTGCACTCCAGAAACCTGATGAAAAACAGGTGTACCGGTCCTCTGCTGACAAACCGTACCAAATCCACAGCAGACGTGGCAGTTTGGCAGTTTGACGCTCCACTGGATGGAGTCTACGTTTGGCCGTTGAAAATGGCTCAGTCACCACCGAATTTGTTTAGACAATGCATTGCATAGTCAACCATGAGAAAATTGACTCGTGCACATTCTTCAATAGGACTAGAGGCGATTGCACAGATAAATCCATGCCTGTCCCAGACCAAAAATCAGACCTTCCCTATAGACATTTGTATACTACAGTATCAATTAAAACCATCAGTGCAAGAATAATATTTGGATGAGCCTCTTCATCTTAACAAGTTGCAACTTATCTACATAGTGCTAATTTAATATGTGACACTGCTACTCGCTGATTGATATGACACAATAGTGATTCATGCTATACCCACTTCATGAAAGCTTTTACATTTACATTTGCGGTATCTGATCGCTTTGTCCTGAGAAAAATCCTCTTTTGCACAGTAAGTTCTTATAAAAAGCACTGTTTACTGTTCTTCAGAGGGTATAGGTAACATGATGTTTACTGTAGGTAATTTCTAGAATGTTGCTAAAATGATACTGAAAGCTACTTTTGTGGTCTACTTTCTCAATACAACCGGACCACCGTCTCAATATAATTCCCACAAATGTTTTATAGGGAAAATAATGCCAGGAATTATTTTTTTAAAAACCCTCTTTGCTATCCAAAATCCACAAGTTATCTCTGAGGAAATTTTACCAACACCATCAGCGCCTCATAAAATGTCTCCTTTTAAAGGCATGTAAAACGTCATTGTTTAAAGAGTGCATCAATAACTGCTGACATAGTTAAATGTAAAGTACCATACGAGGGGGAGGGGTGCGTATAAAATTAATTAATTCTACTGGCACATTATTTATGACTTAATATGATATACTGGTGTGCTTTACAATAATACTGAATGTGCATATTTGTGGAGGAGACAGTAGACTAATTATGCAGAATGCCTTTTACCATGAATGTACAATATTAATTACAGGCGCTGTTGTTTATCAATTGCGAAACGTTGTTTAAAAGCTGTTTGGAAGATTGCCATGATGACCCAACCGTGTCTCTTTTACTCTCAACCGCTTATAATGTGACACAAGAAACCCCTCTCCAAAGTGTTGATGTCCGGGTTAATAGAGGAGGAAGTGGTGAAGCTGAAGCAGGTCCCACTGTGGAAGAAAAATTGATTGGGATTCCATCGAGGATTCAAAAGTGTGATAAACATTGAGTGACAGTGGGACAGCAGTAAACGAGATGACCAGATTATAACGTAAACGTCAAAGACATGTTTTATACACATCAAAAGCACAAGATTGTAATATGATCCTTGGTAACAATGTGGCAGTCACCCCTATACTATCATACTGTATAAATACAAGACCTGCAACGATTAGTCGATTAATCGATTAGTTGTCAACTAATAAATTAATCGCCAACTATTTAGATAATCGATTAATCGTTTTGAGACATTTTTTAAGAAAAAATGTCCAGATTCTCTGATTTCAGCTTCTCCAATGTGAATATGTTGTGGTTTCTTTAGTCCTCTATGACAGTAAACTGAATATGTTGTGGTTTCTTTAGTCCTCTATGACAGTAAACTGAATATGTTGTGGTTTCTTTAGTCCTCTATGACAGTAAACTGAATATGTTGTGGTTTCTTTAGTCCTCTATGACAGTAAACTAAATATGTTGTGGTTTCTTTAGTCCTCTATGACAGTAAACTGAATATGTTGTGGTCTCTTTAGTCCTCTATGACAGTAAACTGAATATGTTGTGGTTTCTTTAGTCCTCTATGACAGTAAACTGAATATGTTGTGGTTTCTTTAGTCCTCTATGACAGTAAACTAAATATGTTGTGGTTTCTTTAGTCCTCTATGACAGTAAACTGAATATGTTGTGGTCTCTTTAGTCCTCTATGACAGTAAACTGAATATGTTGTGGTTTCTTTAGTTCTCTATGACAGTAAACTGAATATGTTGGGTTTCTTTAGTCCTCTATGACAGTAAACTGAATATGTTGTGG
>CABFOS010024742.1:0-13146 GCA_900660315.1 Diretmoides pauciradiatus | reverse complement strand
ATAGCTCCCACAGATGTGATGGTAGATGATCCAGATATGAAGGTTAAAAAAAACAGGAAAAGTTAAGACTGGCTCTGACTAAACATAAAATACACCATGTCAGATGTCATGTTCTCACTGTCACACAGCTGGTGCTGTAAACTTTAAGAGTGTATATAAGGGAATGTTCAGGGAGGGAGAGGAGAGAGAAGGAGAAAGTGTCACTGAGAAAAGAGGAGTCCTCAAGAGGATCAAGTGTGGCTGGGAGGGTTCAATTATGTAAACTTTGCAGTTAGACCCCAGACAGACATCAGCATGATGTAACATGAGTTTGCCTGTTTGTGGATTTCTGTGTCTGTACAGAAAGAAAAGATGACTTTGCCCTAAAAGTATAAAAACCCACCTACCTCAGGCACAAAAATGAATTCTCCACTCTGTCTGCATATGCCATATTAGGTTGTTTGATGTGCACATGACGAGGCAAGATGTGACTGCATTTGTGCTGATACTAATCCATGTATGCCCATGTATGTGTATATGTATATGTGTGTCTGTGTAGGGGAGAGTGACCTGGTTGGTCTCCATCCAGCGGCTGGCCTCCTGTATGAGATTAAACTCGACGAAGGCGAATCCTCGGCTCTGACCTGGACACCGCCCAGCGCCATGGTAACCGAACAACAACAACAACATAACAACAACGCAGTGAGGGGTTAGTGCTTCATGTACAGAGAGAGAGAGACCCTGTATCAGCACCGATAAAATATACCATTGCTTCCTCTCTCCCTGGGAAATGACACTTGAGAGCCAATAGGAGAGCCTTTGTCAAATTCTCCCCAAAATATGTTACACCCAGGTTGGGAGGACACAATGTCAAGTATTTCAACAGGGTCAAGGAAAGAGGGAGAGAGAAAGGGATCATTCTGCTCAGTCATAAGTTTGAGTCTGAGCTCTTGGCTTTGAATAATGAAGCACCCAAGCACTCACAGAAATAACAAGCGCGCACACACACACACACACACACACGCACACACACCTCTGCAAGTCAAGTATTTAGCACTCTGGTGGAATTTGTGCGTGAGTGTGTGTGTGTGTGTGTGTAACCCTAAAGTGTCTCAAAGCAGCCCATGTCCCAGCCATGCATTACTATTGCTGATTGACAACACATTCTACAATATATTCAGATTGATTCAGGTGACTTTTTTCAGAAAATTACAATAGCACATGGAGTGGGGTAATGGTATCACAAAAGATCATCGTTTAAACATTTACAACTGAGGTCAGCTTGTCCTAAAAACACAATCAGAAACATACGGTTGAGAAAGACAGAGCAGCGTGGGGGACTGGAAGTGTGGCTGAGTGGGACAGACACACCTTACATACATCCAGTGAGTTAGCAAGGTGGCAGGTGAGAGATTGAGCTTATGGAAAACCTTCTGAAGGAGTAGCATGTCTAGCGTCTGAGGGGTTTGGAAGATTGTCACGTAGCTAAAAAAAAAACACGTATATCCTAGCATAGAGGGGGTGGAAACACACACACACAACTACAATGACAAACAAATTCTGCTTCCGCTGGTCATTCTCAATTGACACAGTTAAATCTGTGAGTGTAGTTCATCTGAATCGATACATCTCACATCAAGATGGAAGAGTCAAAAGCATGAAAGGGAAAAGTGAATGAGTAAGAGGCAGAGAGAAGGGAAATGAAAACCATGGAGAAGACCTCTAGCGTATGCCTATATCCATGGATCCATGGATGTTCTGTTGTTCTGTATGTACTAGCAAAGTAACAGCAACAGGCAGACCCAAGAGTCAGAGCAGGAGTGTATTAATTATCACTCTTTCTGTCAGCGTATGAAGGAAGACAGAGTGACAGTAAGAGAAAAGGAGAAGGAAAGGGGATTATGAACAACAGAAAGAGGAGACCCATCAGTGAAGAGAAAGAAATCAGAAAGAGCATGGAAGAGGCTGGTAATGAGGGAAGAGCATGAAAAAAAGTGAGACAGAAGAGTAAAAGAAAAACAACAACAAAGGGCTACAGACAAGTTCTCACCTGAAGACTTGTTCCTCATGAGGCGAACCTCTCTCGGCTGAATCCCCTGCTCCTGGAGCTGCGCACGGATCTAAGGATCGAGCCATTATTACCATTAAACATTAGCCTGCCAACAACCAGACCCATGCATCTTGTGCATAAGGACACATACATGGCCAAGACATGTACACACCTCATTGGCGGTAGCACTGGGTGGCAACATGCGCAGCATGATGATATTGCTGGGCTTCTGGTTGTGGTCTTGGTCTGCTCGGTAGTCCTGGTCTCTCTGATCCAACTCTTCCAGGGTCAGGTCTGAGCCAGCAGATCCACCAACACGTTCATCTGCTCCCCCTGAAAAAGTCTACATATACATGAAGGAACAATTCACCAGTCACAAATGAGAAAGTGGCAACAACAAAATAAAAAATAAAGTTGTAGCTGCTCTACAAAGAGGATGGACTTGCTTTGGCTTACCCTCCTTTTTCCTGACCCATGGGAGAACCTCTCCTCTTCTCTCTGTCTTGAGGCATTGTATTCCACCTGTTCATTGTGGGCACCACCTTCATGACCCCAGTTGTTCTCTCTACTCCCTAAGTGAGGGGCACTATTCTCAAGGTAGCCTCTCCCACCTTGCCCCCGAACCCTTTCCTGTGGACCAGTCCTAAACTGCTCAAAGTCCCTCCTGGATCCCTCCTCTCTCTGGAGCCTGGGGTGGCTTACTTCCGTCTGGGACTGGGAACGAGGGGGGCATGTGAGCCCTTTCCCATCACGCCCAATCTCGCCTCGTCCACCTCCTCTCTGGTGAAACCCTGGGCGGTTTTGAAGCCGACCTGGGCAGAAGTCACAGACACCCACTGGCTGTTCATCACAACCATATTGTCTGCCTCCCTCCACTCTGACATCATATCCTGTTCCAGACTCCTCATCCTCTTGGCCATAACCTCGATAGTCCATGTCCCGGAAGTTGTGATCAGTGGGGGTGTTACCATAGCGACCCATGCGGTCACCACGCCCACCCCTAGTGACAGCAAAAGACAATGTGAGGGGTTTATATAACAAAAAACTGATATTTAACTGGTATTTAAGTTTATAGCTGTTAACTCACCGTCTCTCATAGTCCATGGTCTCTCTGTCCTTCCTTAGTTAAAAACAGACACCCTAGAAATACACCAGTCCTTTACTCATTTGAACGCAAAGCCACATAATGAGAGGGAGGGTCAATGTACACTGTGCAGAATAGATTGTACACAACAAAACTCTATTAGACACACGAAAAGAAAACTTCTGAGCAACGACTGAAACATGTCAGCCCTTAAGTAGAGGCCTGTGGGACGGCTGCTGAGAGCTTTGCCATCAGTGATGAGCAATGTGTGCATCCAGCAGAGGCAGAGAACCTCTAAGATCACACTAGCTGCAATCAATCATACCGCAGACTTCGGTAACTTTAGAGGTATTATTCGGTTCATTGGTTTGCAAACAATACAGCAAAGTTAACCTTGCACAAAGGTTCAGTTCTCATCTTGCACTCATTTTCATAGCAGTAAATTGGGCGTGCACATAACACACACACACACACACCATAACATCCAAACAGTATTCAGCAATGCCGTATGGCGGTCGTCTGGTTAGCTAGCTAGTAGTGCTGAGCTGAGTAGTTAGCGTTAGCTCGCCTCTTTCCAATGATTGTCAGCGGTTGCAAAACACAAAGGTAAAGAATTACGCTTGTTTTAGAAACGAGATAACTTACCAGCGCCATATATAATCTACAGCAGTTACCGAATTGTCACGTACAAGCCCAGATGAAAATGATCATTTATTTTTTAGAGGACCAACTGTGTAAAATGGCTACAGCCAGTGTGGTTTTGAGAGTGGGCGGGGCCTACACTCGGATGATTTGATTGGTGCTCAGGGCTCGGGTATACTTTCACCTGGACGATGATTGGACAACTGAAAGTCTTTAGGCGAACGGCTCAACCCTAAACATTTGAGATATGAACCATCAGTCCATGATAACTGGACAGAGCATACGATGTACGATGTAATTTAATGTGATCCTATGAACGACTTCGTATTAGATATCAAATCACGTGTAATGCACATTTTTGGATTTGTAAGCAGTGTATATGAATGTAAAGTAATAGTTCTTTATTGGTCGTTGTGCAACAAAAATACATATAAACCAGAAAACCCTAATACCAGCTTTATTTGAAAAAACTCCAGAAATCCCAAGATGTCACAGTACAAAAAAATAACTGCCCTGGCGACCCTCCCCCTGAAACCTTCCAGCCTTTCACCCCAAGCTTGACCTTCAATTAACAATGTACAATACTATGGTTACAATTTATCATTTAACTGACATAAGCTGATATCACAGCAGGATTAAGGAAAATGGTTAAAATATACTATAAAAATTAGAGACATCAACAATAAAAGTGATAATACAATGACAATATCAATCAAAGGGGGGTGAGGCGAGTTGAGTGAAAGGCAAACTGGAAATACATGTCATAAACAGGTCCTTACAAGGCCTTGTAAGACATACAGTACATATATGGACACTATAGTAATGAGATAGCCTATCATCTTCTATCTGAAAGCAAATTCAACATATCAACTACACCACTCATGATTTAACCCACTGATTAACACAATCAAATGCATCTCTTGTATACACAAAAAAGGTCCTAAAAACTCAACAAATAGTTAACCTGATTGTGCCTCTAGCTATGATACAATGTCTTCCAGTAAAGTAAAGTGAAAGTTTCTATGTCACTCTGAGTAGCTGTTAATTCCATTACCCGTTTAAACCATCAAATCTGGCTGTCAGGGGTAACTTTGGCATGGAGACAGGGGTTAGGTGATGCAAAAGGCCTTTCCATGCATACAGTACATAGTCACAGAAAAAAAAAATATCACAAACACAAATATACACACATTCACTGCATGCAGACCTGCACTGGAACACACACGCACACAAACACACACGCAAACACACACCATATATCAGGTAATTCAATATGGGAAAGCATCTCATACAATCTAGTTTAGGCATACCCCTGCATAGCGCCTGAGTCAGAATATGGGCCTGAAGTAGCCAAGCCAATGACAGGGAGAAAGCATTCACAAAGGCGAAACGTGGACACTAAAAAATGACAAAATAATACCCCATTCAGGTTATTAATCCCTATCCCTCAACTCACTCTTCCTGTCCACTGCTCTCAAGGCACTACATGTAGGCGATACTGTGTAAGATCCACTTAGACATGGCCTTTATTCTAACCTATCTTATATTTTTGTCTTTTTTTCCTTTCTTTCTCTTATGTCCCCATTGTCTTTGGCCTGGTAAGGACCTTTATTCTCTTCATTCGCATCATGGCACACCCTTCTTTGCATCTGCCCAATTGCAAATCACCCCCTACCACCTGCCCTACACACCTCTCTAGATCTGAAATTTTTTATAGGTACAAGCAAAGTGGCACATAATCTAACATACAAGGAAAAGGCTGTGGTGTAGAAGCCTATGAAATCATTTCAGATCTGCTTGAATGTGCTGAGGGTGACTGGATGATTAGAAATTAGGCATCCCCATTAACTTGTCCAGGCCCTCCCCAATATCCTCCCATCTTAAATCTCAATGAAAGCTACCCTTTATCTGTGCTTGGGGCAGCTCCTTATTCTCAGAGGGCCTATAACAGAACACAGGGGGACCTCTTGCTACGTTTCTTGGCCTGCAGCGCTGCCCTGGTGGCCATCTCAAACACCTCCCTCACACCATCTTTGGTTTTAGCAGAGCACTCTTGGTAGCCGAAGGCACTGATGCGGTGTGCCATTTCTCTGCCTTCATCAGGTTTCACCGGCTCCTAGAGACACAAGTCGGAAAAAGTTTAAAATATTTGATTGAGCATGTGCGCACACAAACTAACACATATGCATTTTAAACACACACCTGTTTCATTTTGGCGAGCTCTCGTCTGGTGTGCTCATCATTGCGCAGGTCTTTCTTATTGCCCACAAGGATGATGGGAACATTTGGACAGAAGTGTTTCACTTCGGGGGTCCACTTTTCTGGAATATTATCTACACAGAGTATCCACACAAAGAGTGCAGTGATTAGAATAGCACATTAATATCACAATCACACAAAAAATGGGGCTCAATAAATGGGAAGTGAGTGTTACAAATACCTAAACTGTCAGGGCTGTCTACAGAGAAACACATGAGGATGACATCAGTGTCAGGGTAGGAGAGAGGCCTCAATCTGTCATAGTCCTCTTGACCTGCTGTATCCCACAATGCAAGCTCCACCTGTGACACAGATAGAAAGAAAGAAATCATAGCCATTCTAAAAATATTGCGCAAGACAAGTATCTGAGAAATCACACAATAAAGTATTATTGTATCATAGCAGTGGACCCTGGAGACTCCTCACAAACCCTACTCACCTGTTTTCCGTCCACCTCAATGTCTGCCACATAGTTCTCAAACACAGTGGGGACGTAGACCTCTGGGAACTGGTCCTTACTGAAGACGATGAGCAGACAGGTCTTCCCACATGCACCATCCCCTACTATCACCAACTTCTTCCGAATGGCTGCCATCTATAGGCAACAGGACAAAACGAGGATATGCTTCGGTTATCATAAGACAAGTCACTGCCTGCTACCCCAATAATTAAACAACTCTAGCCAAACACAATGTCACCGATACTGTATTGATGCACAAACAGAGTGGATTGAACTGTCATCTAGCTCTGTCTACATGGTTAGTGCTGGCTACTGAGAAAACAACTCCTCCTGGTCCGCATTGAGCCGAATAAGACCTCAGATAATAATAATAACGTTAAGCAGTCCTGTGTACGTCTATCCTCCGGGCTAAACAGGATGAAGTTGATATGTGGAGGTAAATAAGCTGTTACAGGGTGGCAAACAGGAAGGCTACAAGCTAAGCAGTGTAAACACGGAACATTCCTGGCTGTGCAGGTTAGTCTGGGCCTGTCAAACCAGCTAACGTTAGCTAGCACGAAAGCTAACGATGTTTTCCGTGGTTTGGACTACTGACATTTGAAGTATTCTTCCTGAAAACGTAACTACACCAATCGATACTCTGCTATACAACGTCTGTGTGTGTAAAAAGAGACTGCTTAAAGTTTAAAAGCTGTCGCTGAGTAAGATTACCGTTTGATGTATGTGTCCGCCTTTCTCCTCTTCCTGACCGACTACAAAGCTCCGCCCACCTCTTACGCGTCTACGTAATGACGTCATTCAGCAGAAGGCACTACGCGATGACGTCATTCAGCAGAAGGCACTACGCAATGACGTCATTCAGCAGAAGGCAGCGACATTATCTTCTAATCATATTTACAGCATACTTAACTGCATTAAAAATTCTCATGTTACTCATCGGACTTATTAATTGGTCTTTATTGGCTGTTTGAAAGATCAATAATGATGTACATTTACTTGTTGTATTTGTCCATATGTACATTTTGTACAACATCAGTATTTCCAAGATACAGATGTAAAAAAAAATAGAGAGAAATCCTAATTCAGTTTGAGGGGAAAATACAGCCTATGTCAATATTTTCAATTGTGGGCCCATAACAGTTTATAGATGGATACAAATATCTGTTAACAAGAGAAAAAGCCAGCATGAACATAACATATAACTATTTACATATTTAAACTACATCTTCACAAAACTCTAGTTTAAAATCTATAAATAATTTGAACTTCACAATCAGATATCCAGATACGTCTACACTGCAATTTGAACCCTGCCTATTTTCTATGTAATCCAGGAGCTACTTCTGTTAAATGTAGTATACTGTTAGCAAGCTTACATGAATCATTGACTCTCACATAAAGAGTTCTGCATCATGTGCAAGTATGGTATGCTGACATGTTTACTCATTCCTGAGAACTAGGGCACAAAGACTCTCTGGGGCACAGTCTGCCTGAGCAGCCTGAACATTCTCACTGAGGCTTTTTAAAAGCATCCCTGAGTTTGAGGACAAAAAGACCATGGCCATGACTCCTTCTCAGGTTTCCTCATTTCTTCATTTCTTCATTTTCTCTCACAGTCCGACAGCACAATACAGCGCTGATGTCTTTTGAATGCATCCTCATAGAGAATGAGAAGTTCATAGATGCCAGAGTTACAGTACTGCTGCCTCTATTGGTTTCTATGTACACTGGAGGTAAAGTTGTTCTGATTGGCTGGTTATGATGTCATGTTGTAGTTCAGCCAGTCTGAGGTTTATTTCCTGATGGCGGCGGTGCTGTTGCTGCGCTGGTAGAAGAGCACATAGGCTTGATTGGTCTGAAGTTGGTTCTCTGAGACTGGAGTCACACTGTGGGGGAGGTAAAGAGAGGGAGGGAGGCAGGGAGAGAACACATGGACATGGATGGAGAAGGGAGGAGGGAGGTAGATGGAGAGAGTAACCATAAGAAACAGCTCCAAATGCAAAAGAAGATGTCTTGCTTGATACGCTAGGCATCAAATTGGACTGTCTATGCAGTTTTGTAGACAGGGCAGTGCATGGTAAAATAAAATGATTTGAGAGCAGGGCGAGTCTCACCTGGAGTCATTGTAGAAGCACCAACCATCTTCCTCCAAACAGCTGGCTGTGTAGTGGCCCATGTTCACTGTCCCAGAGTGGTTACATATGGCATATAAGTCATACAGAACTGAGCCTGTAGGGATATACAGACATATTTACTTAATAACATGGACACACATGGTTGACACAGGCACGCACACACAACAATAGAGTCCACAAAGGAGAGGGAATGGATAAAGAGAGACAGAAGGTAAGTAGAGTACAGTACCACAGTCCACGGGTCCATATGGTCCTAGGTCCAGGTTGGTGAGAGGGAAGGACACATGCACTGTGCTTTTACTGATAGACCACCGTGACATGGTAAAACGGTTCAGATCTGATACGGGTTGTTAAGGCTGCACCATTTAGCATCACCATAACTATCGTCACTATCATCATAAATTGTATCACCATTGACATCCTGCAGATAAGAATCAAATGCTAACAAGATAAACAAAGAAAAGTGTTGTTGCTAAGGATACGGATGACAATAACCTGAGGAAACCTCTGTATGGACAGTCTCTTGGTGCTCTCTGTTCGCCTGTTACACCTCTCACACATCTGAAACGCAAATGTACAAACACACACACGCACGCACTCATTTGACGAAATGAACTACATATCTACACATTTAAAACGTTTACCAATACACATGATCTAAGTCAAAGTTTTTCAAAGTGTGAGGCGGGCCTCCACAGGGGGGCTCCAAACAGTTTCAAGGGAGGCTCAGTGAATGGAAGTGAAAAAATATTACATTAGTCATCAAAAGGAGATCACGTAGAATAGCCTACACGTGTGTGATTTGGTTAAAGAGATGCTTCAGAGATACAGTAGTTTTGGGGAATTTCACTGTTTTTCCCACTTTCCCAGAGTAAGAAACTAATAAATGCCACAAGGCACTTTTTTTAAATGTATTTGGTGTAATTATGTCAAACAGCAATATTAGGCTATCTTGGCTCAATTGTTGAGTGTCTATGGGATAAAATAACATAATCATGATCCCATGGGCATTGAATTGAGCGAAACTAAGCAAGTAAACTAATTATGAGGGGGGCGCCTTTTTCCAAGCTTTGTCTGAGGGGAGACCCACAGTCTCAGACTTTGAAAACCGCTGATCTAATGCAGCTATCCCATTTGATATTTGGGTGACCATCTATGTGGAAAACCCGCTTGGATGTAAGAGGGGAGTGGTGAGAGCTCTCTGTTATCAAGCAACATCACAGCTGTTTTATTGAATTATGGCAGCAACGCCTCCAGAAGATTCAACAGTTCTGGCATCCCGCTCCATACTGATCAGCACTATACTCATCTATATTATATTATTATGAGCCTCCACATAGTTTACAACAAATATATACACTTTTTTTAAGTATATGCATGGATAAAAAAAAAATCAACATTCTGAACCACTTCCACCTCTGCAGAAATATACAAAGTCATTGGCTTTTCATCTTACAGAGACTGACACTTTAATCTGACTCCATTGCCCCCTCTATGTTAACTCACTGGTGCATTCTCCTCATCCAGTTTCTCCTCCTGAGAGAAGAGGTCCAGACACTCCCTCAGTGTGACCGGCCCAGCGGCGCTCCTCTTGGGGATGGGTAGCGACAGATCACAGAACACATCAAATGTGGTGGAGTAGTGGGAGCACACAGAGCAGTGTAGCGAGCTACGTAGCTGGCCGGAGAACAGGTCTGACAGAAAGGATGAAGGGGTGAGAGGGGGAAGACATATTTATAGTTGCCATGATGTAACTTGTAGTTGAGATGAGAATGAAGGATCAACACGACCAGGTTTCTTTCCTCACCTACTATTTTGCTGTCATCCCTCTCCAAGTGTTTCTTCCACATGGCAGCGGCTTCTTCTGAAATCCTAAGAGAGAGAGAGAGAGAACAAAATGTGGTTACATAGAGTAGTACATCCTGTCTAATAAAGAAGTCTGCTGGAATTCTTTGCACATAAACATACCTAAATTTGGCATATTTTTGTTCAGGCTCCTTCTCTGTTCGTCGCACATATGGTCGGCGGTTGATTTCCATGTGCAGCCTGTCCAGTAGGAACCTCAGGAACTCCTGTGCATCCTGCTGGCTGGGAATGGCAATGTCACTGTAACATGTACTTCTGTCATACAAATCCAAAGAGCAGTAACTGTAGATAGCATATTGTTTGGTAGCCTGGATAATTTGTGTTAATATGCAACCAAAACCTTTGAGCTTTAAGAAATACACAAAGTAGTTTCTTATATTTGCCTTTGAAGGGCAGTAATGTGTTCTGCAGAAAGTATTTTCACTCCAACTTTTCAAAGGTAGGGAACACAGCTACTTGTACATAGGTACTATCAGATACTGACAATTAAACTGTCCAGGAGTCGATGCCCTCACCTGTAGCCACTGAAGTAAGGCACTGCTTCCGTGAAGATATTGTAAAACTGCCGTGGATTGACCACTGTGTCTTCTCCATTCACATCCCAAAGGTCTGACAGCACCTGAGAAAATGCTGGCACAGGAAGACAGAGGACACGGGTTATATAATTGAGAGGAGAGGAGAGGAGAGGAGAAGAGAGGAGAGGAGCATACCTTCCATGAGTTTAGCTTCCTCTTTGGAGTACCTCTCATGTGTGTAGGACTTGAGGAGGCAGTAGTCCCGTAAGCCATTTGTATGAGACAAGCACTGGACAACTGCATTCAGGAAGCACTAATTCAGAGACAAGCGAAAGGAGTAGGTGAGTAAATGTACTGCAAATGTCAAATGATTTTTGCAATCACTTGCAAATGTTTATGGTGCAAGAATTGGTTTTCTTCCCTCCATGTCATCCACCGCTACCAAATACGTACTGTGTTTCCTACGTTCCTAAGGCCAACTCGTCCATTTCCTAAGTTGAGCTGCTCTTTCTGTAAGAGAGAGAACACGGGAAAGCTATTGATCAGTGCACTTTACATCCGTACAACTCCAAAAATCAATCCATCTCACCAGGCTTTATTACTGTTTCTGCTTAATTTGTAGCAAAAAAACATGTGTACTATGCACTGTGCTTGTGTCCTAGTATATGACCCCCTGTGCCAATACAGTGGTTACTGTCCGTGTGTCTGTCCTAACTCCAACGTGTCAGTGTGTGTGTGAGTGTGTGTACAGTGTTGGTGGGACATATTTAGACTACTGATCTCATTAGCATAACCAGAGAGGCTAAAAGGAGATCAACCTCAAACATTCATCCTATTAGGACCAAGGAGTGCTGACAGGTGCTTAAACACGTGTGTTGATGTGCGTATATGTGTGAGTTTACTCTACATTAATTCCTTTATACAATTTATTCTGTAAAAATACTGTACATGCTTGTTCTGTTTGAGCATAAACCATAAACTCTATACCCCTACAAAATAAACTCAAAGAATAACATGATGTACAGACGTTTCTGTCCACCGCTACCAAACGTGACGATAAATGAGCCTCAATGTAGAATATCAAACACTCTAGTCTTCTCTAATAACTAGTCTAACACACAGCCATGCACACATACAAGCACAGAGCCACCCAATGTACATACCTCTTTGTCAGTGACGAGAAGCAGGCCCATCAGTGAGGTGTAGAGGACAGACTGGGAGATGTCAGCCGTCTCTCTCTGGAGACCTTTCTGGGTCACCAACGTCCGACACAGGGCCTGACACGAGCCCTCCATGTTGACGTCACTGGCTCCAGGCATCCTGATTTACCGGGAAACCCCAACAGTCTCTACCAAAACGGACCCTGTGACAGATGGTAGGGCTTCCCCAGGAGATGCAAGCCAGGCGGTTTGTGAGCAGTACTTGGGTAAGTTGTTCCACCTCAGCGTTTTCATGTGCAGGGTCAAAGGTGGGCAGGGCGTGACGGTTGCTCATGTAAACAGTTGCTGCCTGGAAGAGATGGAGATTATTTTTGAATGAATAAAACACAGTTGGATGTTATTCAGAAAGTAAAATGCCTGTCAGGATTTTTGTTTTTTCTTTTCTGAATCTGGATTTTCCAACCCGGGAAAGAATAGGTTTAATTGTGATTGTGAATGAACGTCTCCCCATCTTGCATAGATTAAGTTGATTAACTCTGAAATTCTAGCTTGTTATGCAGAAGAGTCTGGAAACGCAAGTGCTGACAAATTAACATCAGCTTCAGGTCACTTAAAAAAAACTATTTTTGGAAGCTGAACATCCCACGAGGGGTCAATTATATAACCTTTCATAGGTTATATAACAGTCAATGTCAAGATGTTGTCATCTTGCCATAGCCTTATCTAGACTCACATTGCTACGTTTTGTGTAAGTAAACAACAAAATCATGCAAACAAAGTTTGCAAATAACGCTCCACTAATACTGCAGCATTAGCACACAAACAGAGAGATTCGGACTCACCTGATCACTCGGTCACTCTATCTGTGGACAAACTGTTCCAACAAACTGTTCCCATCCCCTGCTGAGCTGTTAAAAATGCATGAGGGGACATCTACTGTTTCACTCTGTGTCTGTAGGCTCTGTACTGTAAGTCTACCTTTCTCCCCTGCCCTCT